>BMAV01002368.1:0-38810 GCA_019973955.1 Trichonephila inaurata madagascariensis | reverse complement strand
ATTTTTGTAATAAATAAGTTGTCAAAAAAAGGAAAATATTTCTTTTGAAATTGCATTTTGGAAAAAGTGTTATACTTTAGTTATTTTATTTATTAATCTGATAGTTTCTGTATGAATTTATTATTCAATTATTGAATCGTTAAAATAAATCAAAGTTGTTATTATATTACCACTTGCGTGTGTAGCAACAAAAACATGTACTGATGGACACAGGAAAAAAAATAACTTGGAGAAAGGAACGTATTTTCCTTTGTACGAAGAACCGATATGTGTTTTACAGACAAAAAAGGGAATAAAATATCAAAGATATATAACTGGTTCGAACAGCTTGAAGAGCTTAGATGATGGATGTATTAAAAAATTGATTATAACTAAAAAAAGAGGAGCTTAAATCCGAATTCTTGGCCTCGCCTAAAGCTTTGTGGACTAGAAGGTTTTTTCCGACCATTTATCAACGGCTTAAATGTAAGAATTTTGTTAATGATTTCATGTTATCCCAGATTCTAACAGGCCATGGAAATTTTAATAGCTATTTATCTAGATTTAATTTAATTGGTAGTGATATTTGTTCTTGTGGTCAGGATGCTGAAACTGTGGAACATGTATTGTTGTACTGTAAACTTTATTTCTGTAAAAGAGAAAATTTCAGAAAGGAGTTGAAATGTTTAGGTATTTCCTGGCCACCTGTTTTATCTTTGTTGGTTAAATGTACTGAGAGCCTAAATGTCTTAAGAAAATTTGTCTACTGTATAGGTTTTTAAAGTTTTATATATATTGGTACCTCCCTTTTTTATATTTGTGTATTTCCACTCTTCCTTTTTATTTTTGTCTTGTCTTGTTTGTTTGTTTTTTCCCTTTTTTTTTCTTCCAAATTTGTTTTGTTATGATTTAATTGAGTTACCACTGACGTCTGTAAGCCTCATGTTATGCATTGCGGAGCATGAGAAGTTTTGCATATAAATTAAATAAAAAAAAATAATAAATAATAAAAAAAAAATAACATGATTTCAAAATTAAGAGGACACGGTACCCTGTATAAATTTACTTTATTTATATATTTATATGAAAATGTTTACATGTACCCTATTTGAAAACGCATGAAATATACATTTTAGAAGAAAAAAAAACCACTTTCGAGCAAACAGCTATTTTAAATTTCAATTTATTTAAAAATAATCCAATGTGTGTTTTAAAATTCTTACTACTTCTACAATTTTTTGAACAATTTCCTATCTATTATTCTTTGGATTTTTTCTGACAGTTCTGTGCATTAGATTGCTATTACAAGTTATACTTTTATTTTTACAATTTTTTTCGTGTCGCACACAGTAAAAATCAGTTAAAAGTATATCATCAAATATATTATACAAAAGAACCAGGAAAAGTTTAAAAAATTATTGGATATAAAAAATAATCTTAACCATTTCAAGACACGATTATTGAGAAAAATAAAAACCTGAGACAAAACCATTTAAAGTCATAAAGTTCAATAAAATAAATGATAGAGTCACACACACACACAAATGCAAGATTCACATGATGTTCTAGTTTCGGTTTTCGCCTCGATATAATATTAAAAAAAATAGTTAAATAACTCGCTAAATATATAATATAGTTAGAGCTATGAAATTTTGTACACTACAGAGTGAGATATGTTTAACATGAAACGCTTATAGATCCGATACAGTTCGGAACCGTGATTTTCAAAAGCGTATAAATGGATAATATTTATATTTAGAATCAGATTAGAAAATGTATATAAAATTTTTTTAAGAATATTATTATATTAAAAATTATTTAAGTTAAATATTTTGACAAGAAAGGAAAACATAGAATATCCATTTTCAAAATATTTTTCCTTTTTTAAAATGCCTATTAAATAATATTTTGGGTTTTGCTCAGATTATAGGGGAGGCTAACTAAATTTTTAAATATATAACTTAGAAGGGGTTTATTCGGGTTTTAGACAACAGAGGGGGGGAATTCTTTAAAAAAAAAAACGCCGATAATTATTTCAAGGGGTTGTAACTTGAAATTAATGTGAATTTTTCAAAAATTATAGCGACCCTCGTAAAAAGGTCTGAGCTATATAAAGGAAAAATATTATTATAATAGAAGTTTTTTTACAAAAGAAGAACTTTTTAAAAAAAATGTTACTTTTAAATTTTTTTGCCAAAAATTTGTATTTAAATATTTTTTGTCAAAATGTCCAAAACAATTTTATACGTATTCTAATCTAAGGACATAAATATCATAAAAAACATCCCTTTATACGCCCAAAAACCGGGTTCAAATAGTCGGATACCTTTTAAAAAAGATTACGTAATAATGAGTTTTTTTAAACCCAAAGAAAAAAAAAAAGTTTTTTCAACCAGTCAGAGGTAATAGTATAAAATGGATGATATCAGAATGTGCAGCTTGTTTAAGTGTATTGAAAGCAGTTGTCAGTTGCGATTCGAGATACGTGTTAGAAAATATTGATTTACAGTAAAATCTTCATTTCTGCCTATGATGAAAGATATAAAATAATTCTTTTGAAGGAAGACAGTTTTTAAATTTCGTCAAATTGTAGCTAAAGTATCATGTGGACTTTATACTGCTGTGAAAACTTTGAAGAAATATTCTGAAACAAATTCTATTGCGAACATGAAGTGATATGGATGGCCAAGAAAAATAATTTTACGTGAGGATAGGATTTCACTTTCAAACAGAAAGCTTAATTCTCCGTAAATTTCGAAATAATGGACTTTCCACATCGAATGAGAATGTGCTTCGAAGAGCTGTGAGAGGAAGACTCCCGGAAATCGGATTACGAGACTGCAAAGAGCTGATTTAAAACGATTACTGACTAATTAGTGAGGACAAAGGATTACTCTTGTGGACTACTAAAGACGGGGAAAATGTAATATTTAGAGATGAAAGAGTCAATTTTATATTTCTACGAGGTAGGATTCAAAAGTTCCCGGACTGAGCTTAAAATGGGAAAAATTACTACTGTAGAGCGACTCCGATAATATTTCTGTGTTACTGCGTCTTTTCCCTTTTCTAAAAGTGCTGTGTCCCAAATTACGGGGTCGGTGGCTCGCCACGGTGTCTTATTTTGCAAGCGGATGCATTTAGTAAAATTGAAAGAAATGGCGTTTACTTAGCAGAGAATGGTGCTAGAGGTGTTGTGCATCTGGAATTTATGCGTGAATGACACATTGGGAACAAAGAACTTTAAGTAGTTATTCTGTGTCGTTTGCGTAAGCCGATCCGAATGAAGGGACTAAATTTGTGGGCTGAGAGATCATGGGTGCTTTAGCAAGACAACGCTTCCGCACATTGATCCCTCCTCGTCACTAACTTTCTTGCGAAAACGAGAACAACT
The DNA here is from genome assembly GCA_019973955.1 of Trichonephila inaurata madagascariensis. Lineage (NCBI taxonomy): Eukaryota > Metazoa > Arthropoda > Arachnida > Araneae > Nephilidae > Trichonephila > Trichonephila inaurata. The sequence continues at coordinate 35,440 of BMAV01002368.1, read as the reverse complement.
GTTTTGCCACATCCACTTTACTTCCCTGATCTCGCCCCCTGTGACTTCAGCCTATTTCCTGAACTGGCACATTGCTTGCAGGGTTGTCGATTTCAATCTGCAGATATTAAAAATGCATCGCAAGCTGAGTTAAAGGACATGGCTAAAAATGAATGCCAGAAATGTTTCGATGACCTTTACAAGCGATGGCAAAAGTGTGTTGTTGCTCAAGGGTCTTATTTCGAAGGAAGATGTGTTTGAACAATTTAATTAATTATAATTTTTAAGTTATAGACTCAGACCAGAACTTTCGAATCCTACCTCTTAGTAACCAAAGTAAAGCCTATGTAAGATAACAAGCTCATGAGGAATTAGGTCCACAATTTCTGAAGTCTTCACTAAAGCACCCAATGAAAGTGTTGATATGAGGTTGCATCCCTTCTTGGGAATTTGGAAGACTTCACTCTGTGAGCGGAAATGAGCAAATCCTATGAAATAAATTGCTACCAACAGTGGGAGATCTTTTAAGGAACAGTCTGAGATTTTTCTGGACTGTAATGCTCCATGTCAAAATGCAAAGGTAGTCTAGAAATGGGTTTGAAAAAAATTCTGTGAATACTATGAATTGGCCAGAACAGTCTGTGGAACTTAATACGATGGAGAACTTTGGCAAAAAATTATTGTGTGATGTTTCAAACAAAAACCTTCTAATTAACATGAGCTAACTGAAGTTTGAATATTTTCTTTTAAGGTATCCGACTACGTTCGAAACCGTGATTTTAAAAAGGCCCATAAATGGATAATTTTCATAATATTTAGTGTTACTTAGATTAGAATACATATATAAAATAGTTTTAAGGACATTTTGACAAAAAAAAAATATTTAAAGACAATATTTCGGAAAAGATTAACTTAGAATAACCTTTTTTCAAAATGTTCTCCTTTTGTGAAAAATGCTTCTATTATAATAATATTTTGCCTGTATATAGCTCAGACATCTGTACAGAGGCTCAACAAGAATTTTTGAAATATATAAACTAGAAGTGGGTTTATTCATGTTTTACGATAACAGAGGGGAAAAATTTTAAGAAAAAAACACCGATAATAATTTCAATTGGTTGTAACACTGAAAATAATGTGAATTTTTACAAAATCCTAGTTCAGACTCTCTGGAGAAGTCTTTACTTTATATAAGCACACACACACAAAATATTATTATTTTAGAAGCATTTCTTATAAAAGGAGAACATTTTGAATAAAGGTTACTCTAAGTTAATTTTTTGCCAAAATATTGTATTTAAATATTTTTTTTTATCATAATGTCCTCTTAAAATAGTTTTATACATATATTCTAATCTAAGTGACACTAAATATCATGAAAATTATCCATTTATGCGCTTTTTTAAAATCATGGTTCCGAACGTAGTCGGATGCCTTAAGGATAATATTTATAATATTTAGTGTCACTTAGATTAGAAAATGTATATAACATTGTTTTAAGAATAGTATTACAATAAAAAATTATGTAAGTACAATATTTTGTCCAAAAATGAACATAGAATGACTTTGAAAGAAACAGTATCTCGATCCATGTAGATGTGCTAATTTTTTTTTTTTGCTCGTCTCTCTTTCTTTATTTTTAAAGTTCTCATTTTTATACGCGGCGTATAACGCGCACCCGTAAATTTCAACCTTATTTTTTGTGTTAAGAGTGCGCTTTATACGCCGGATTTCACACACACACCGTAGTTATTCGAATCTAATCCGCACTCCTAATTCTCAGCACATTTTTGTGAAAAAAAAAATAAAATAATGTGAAATGTTTTATCTCTCTCTTTCGATACCCGATATTTAATATATTTAAAAAGAATTAAAATGAAAGATAGCAAACAAAAAAATTCATTTATTTTACCAGCATAATAAAAACTTTTAAATACATACTGTAATTACTCTAATCGTCAGAGCTATGTTCAATTCCCCCAATCGAATGAACTTTTCTGCCTTCGATTCTAAGCTGCACTTAATTTTGAAGAGCTTTAACATAGGGAAAAAAATACGGCTCGATTTGAGTAAATATATATATGTTATATATATATATATATTTTTTTTTTTAAATTCCAACGGGCTGTAATAACCTCCAAGCCATGATGATAACGGATAAGTAGCTGAACATGCGCCTTTTTTCTATAAATTGGAATAGAAAAAAAAAAGAGTCTAAAGCTATTCTAGTTTTAGGAAAGGGGGTTTCTCCAGCCTTTTGATAATCCAGGAGTTTATAAGGTCCACTATGCTAATGAATAGTACATTTATAGTTAAATTTAGCGTGATTAAATTCTAAGAGGCGCAAGAAAAACTTGAGCAAAAAGAAAGTTCTTTACATCAGTAATAAATGAGAGTTACAAAATTAATTAAAATTTTACAAATAAATTGAGATTATTATATACTCCGCGCACTATAATTATATAACACACAAGTAATATAAAAAAAAAATTTTTTTTAAGTCAATTCCTACTTAGATCAACCAAGAAAATTTTTATTTTAGCTACTTTTTATTTAATAGTTACAATTAATATAAATACGTATATACATATGACAGAATTAATTTTCATTAATTATCATTAAAGTATCATATTGTCATCCAAAACAATCGTGTATATAAAATTTCATTTCAACTAAATGCGTTAAATCTTGAAAAAAAAAAATCCTTTTCAAGTTTTGACACAAGTCACCAAAAATGATGCCAACGTATTTGTAATTCGTTGAATAGTTAGTTTTAATCAATTAATTTTTATTAATTATAGTTAAATTATTGTATTGTAATCCCAAATAATCATGTACATAAAATTTCAGCTCAATTGAGCATTTTAAAATGTATTTTATTAACGATTGAAAATTCCACCAAGATAAATTAATAAATAAATATATAGAGAGTGTGAGCTAATAGTAGGAATTGCATAAAATAAACTCCTTTAAAATATTCAAAATTATAATATAATTTGTTCAAAAATTTCAACGCATCATATAATTTATTCATAACACAATTTTTAGGTTAAAATCATCTTTACTTTGATGATAATCATAGCATCTAAAGTCCGAAATCAATATTTGAATAATCCAACACGAATTTCCATCTTCTGTCGGATCACAGAGCTTAACAATTGCACCACGATCAATTTAATCATTCTCAAAATCATGCTTTGAGCGTCTTACCTATTAAGCCTCTCAAATTTCATTTTAACGTGATGACTGAATGCTAATCAGATACGTGTGATATTTCGATAGGAACATCTATCATCTGATAGGATCTGTCATTTTCTAATTAATTCATACATAATAAAATAATACTGGCAATTATCGGAACTGTCAAAACAGGTTTACCCTCCCACTGCATGTTTACTGATAGGAAGAAATGATCTATTAACCTTAACAACTGTGCTGTATAAGAACAAATCTTGTATGACCTAGGCCTTTTTTCTCCTCTAATCGATAGGGACTATTGTGTTCCGTGGAAGAAAATTATAGATTGTTTATGGGGGTCACCTCACAAAAATCCGGGTGAAAATCGATTTTTCAATTTTGATTGAAAAATAAAATCCCATTTTTCTTTCTAATGCAATTTAAATTTTGGTCTAACTGAATTAGAAGTATTTTTAATATTTTTTAAAAAGTTGTTTACACCTGTCAAACCCAAACAGAGGATCGCCACGCCCCCTCAAATCAAAAAAAAAGACACATGCTACTTTTCAGCCTTTTCAAATAGTTGAAATTGATTAAAAGAATTTTTTTTTGATCAGCAACTTATTCAGGAAAGAAGTGAAGTGAATAGTTGTAGATGCTTGTTTACTTTTAACAGCCGCATGTTATTTTCTTTATCTCATTAAATACAACGAATTTCTGCTATCGGGGGAATATGTTTTCCATCAAAAACAATAATGATAAAATGTTTAAAAAACGTTTTTAAAACCCTCGGTTAAAAAATAAACGCTTTAAAAACGAAAGTTTGAAAAAATGTACAAACCCAAACTTTCGATGTATTAAACGTTGCATAACAGTCAGACGATTTCAACAAAAATAATTCATTTTTAAAAAGAAAGTTAGGTAAGTTTAATAAAGAGTATGTTTCTTTTTGATTCATTTGAATGTTTCTGTGAAATGACTGACACTGTATTGTTTTCTTGTGCTTTGAAACAACATTAATAACATAAATAAAATGTAAAACCAAGGTATTCACATAAATTTTGGTTACAAAATTGTTAATATGTTGTGACTTTTGTGGTCTTATTCAAACATTTCTTAATATCAGGTTTACTAAAACAGTAGTTAATCAAAAAGATACAAAATTATATGAAGTGAACAAAGACTTTCATATGCTTGGAGGTATATTAAAAAGAAGGGTTGAAAAAATATTTTGCGGAGTTATAAATTTGTCACCTACACTAAAGTGATTTTCGATTCCATGAATACATTAAATAACGCGACAGAAAAAGTAACTAAAGTGTCTATGACATTAACTGCTGCCGAAACGATATCATTTAATATTGATGCTAAAATGTATCTGTGGCTATCGATGGTACTCGCAAAAAAAGGCCATACTCATATAAATGGTGTTGTTACGGCATTTAGTTTGGACACTGGAAGGTTGTTGATACTGAAAATATTGCGTGGAAATGCTCATGTAATTTTAACAGCAAAAGTATATAGCGATGAGTGTTCGGCAAGTTACATTGTAAATAGTAGGGGAACGGAGTGAAGAGATGTACTTTTTTTTTGTATTTTTCATCGCTCACACAGACATTACACAATTACATATACACAATATTTGGACTCAAAGCATACAAAGCAGTTTAGAACCTAAACCTTAAAGATATGTCAATATTGAAAATTTAGAATGGGTTGCCAGTTTGTTGAGAAAATGATGGGGACATGACTTAGGGCGTTAAAATCAAAATTAAAAGACAAACAGCATGAGGACATAAAATTTAGGATGCCATAATGGCTTGATAGATACATAAATAGACAAATTTTAAAAATACTATGTTTTGGCTATTCAAAACAACTCGGGAAACTTGTCAGCCATAAAGCAAGCTATTTGGGCTGTATTTTTGATAAAATCTGCACAAATTTGAATCTACGACACGGTTTATGCCCCGTGTGAGATGACTTGTGGTGTATATATAATATGTCCAAACTGAAAGGTTACACATATAAGCATAAACAAACTTACCTATTGCAATTAGGAATTGCATAAAAAAAGTATTTAGAGATCTCTAGTCTTGAAATTTTATCTAAATGCTACTTAATAAAACCCCAAAATATTAGAGAAAGCGGAAATAGTATTTGGTGTATATTCCCAAAAAATGTATTTGTGCAGTTGGGAACTTTAAAAAATACAGTATATGAAGTTATATATTTATATAATGAAAGCTTTAATACCAAATTAAAAGTTAAAGATGTATTAATCATATAATACCTGGATTTTAAAAATGTCGAGCGTTAAAAAGTAGATTATGCGTGTATTAGAAAAGCAGAATAGGCAGTTTTACAATGAACCAAAGAAGCTAGAATTAAAAAAAAAAACAATTAAAATGTAGACAAGAAGATGATCTTGCAGATGACACCAGCAATTCAAGTTTTAGTTCTGGTATGCATTAGTTAATGGTAAATTTTACTTTAAATCACTATTTCTCAAAGTGTAAATTTCAACACAAAAGGAACATATTTGAAAACACTACTTTTTTAATAGCCCTTTAAACTTTGCACATGTGTTAAAACAATACAAAAAGAATATTTTAATGAGAGATTTTGTCAAAAATTATTCAAAAAAAATTTATGGATTAAAATGTACAAGAATTTTCATCGTTTTAAAAATTTTTACGTGTTACTTTCCCAAAAATGAATTTTTAAAAAACTAATCAAAATTTTGAAAAAAGCCCCATTAAAATAATAAAAACAATACAATGAATACACAAAAATTCATGACTGTAAAACCTGCCAATTTTTAAAAAATGTTCCTTAAACTTGGTCATTTTTAACATTACGGAGATAGGGAAAATGCTGCGTGAAGTGACCCCCTTATGTTTGTGATAAGAAACAGGTGCAAATGTCATGTAGGAGGACTATAATAATAAAGGTCACATATAAATTACCGGTAATGCTACTTCATAAGCAGTAAAGGAGAGTTTGTTATACTCCTACCATCGTAAAATGAGAGCTAATGATTATATATTGTTTAATATTTTCAGGCTGCTGGAGAAAATATGAAATTAATGGTGTATGTTATTTTTAGACTAATACAGAAAAGATGCTCTCATATTATTTTTAGCTCCTTAAAATAGAAACTGGAAAAAATACTTTTTTAATATCTGACAATTGTCAGTGACATGGAGCACACATCCCTGTTGGCTATAATCTTCAATTAATTGTCTGACAAATGAAAGTTTCGAATGTGTTACTTATATACTTATTATTTGACAACTTCGTCGGCTTAGAGCAGGGGTGTCAAACTCAAGGTCTGCGGGCCGCATGAGGCCCGCAACGAACATTTTTGCGGCCTGGCCAATGTATCGGCACATAGTAATATAAAAGAAAATAAAAAAAAATTCTTCGTTAATTGTGTGTGAAAAAATAGTAGCAGAGAAGAGATGACGCGCCAGGAGGTAAACATTGAATTTTTGCTGTTCTTTTATTCATGTTTATTATTAGGTTGGGGAAAAAGAAATCCATTATTTTTGCATGAAAATGAAGACTTTATTTAACATGCTTCCGATTGTCCGATTTGGGTCCAATATGCACCGTTTTGTTGTATAATTTATTGTCATTTTAAAGATAGCTGTATAATGCCTATTTCATAGAAGTCTTGGCCCTTATTGGCGAAAACATCTAGAAATCGATTTTCAAAATTTTCTCTTGATCCCGATTTCTTTTCACTCAGGAAATTTTGCAATGCGAGAAAAAGGTGGTAATCTCTGGTGCCAGGTCCGGACTATATGGTGGATGCATTAAAACTTACCAACCAAGCTCCCAGAGATTCTGGCGAATCACTACAGAAGTGTGTGGCCTGGCGTTATCCTGATGGTACACAACACCTCTTCTGTTGGCCAATTCTGGCTATTTCTGATCAATCGCTAGCTTCAAATGGTCCGGTTGTTGACAGTAGAGATTTGAATTTAGAGTTTGGCCATACGGAAGCAACTCCTAATAAATGATTCCTTTCCAGTCCCACCAAATACGCAGTAGAACCTTCATGACCGTTAGTCCTGGTTTGGCCACCGTTTGAACTGCTTCACCACACTTTGACCACGATCATTTTCGCACATTATTATTGTATGTGACCCATCTCTCATCCCTAAACACCACCCGCTTAAGAAATGGGTCGATTTCATTCCGTTTGGCCAAGGTTTCGCAGATGAAAATTCGATCCATCATGTTTTTTCGTGTTAATTGGTGTGACACCCAAACATGGAGCTTCTTTTTGAATCCAACTTTGCGCAAATGGCTTAAAACTGTTTCATGGTAGATCTTTAGCTCCTGGGCGATGCTACGAGTACTAACATGCCGGTCAACTTCGATTATTTCTGTGATTTTATCGACATTTTCGACGATGGGCCTGCCTGTGCGAGGTGCATCTTTAACATAAAAAACCCTGAAGGGAATCGCAAACCAAAATTGCAAAAATTACTTTACAGAGAAAACCCCATAAACACCATTCGCAATTTCAGCCACCTTTTTTGATTTTCCCTTTTAAAAAAGAAAAACAAAAAAGAATCGAATTTTCTTTTTTTTTCCCTTTCCCTTTTCGAACATCCTGTAACTCACAATAAATGGACCCAAGCAAAAAGCAATATAATTTTTAATTGAAATGCTTTAAATGAGCATAAATTTAAATTGTTTCATTGATTTTTCCCGAGATAGGGCATTTTTTTTACATCAAAAAAAAAATAATTTTTTTTCCCCTACCTAATATAATGTATTATTCGAAAAAATTCGTTTTTAGAAAATTGATTTTTCGGCCCAAAAAGTTATACCTTTTTTTTTTAGCCTTCGGGGTTTGAAACCCATGATTTAAAGGTGGGCCCCCCCATTTTGGAGCCTAATGGGGGCCCCTCCCGGGGCCCGGATGGAAAAACTGGTTGCGAAAACACATGTCATATAATTATATGGCATGAAAGATCCCTTTAGTATTTTGGGTTTATTTCACAAAATTAAATAGGCAGTATTTAGATTAAGAAAGTTTATGCCAGGGGTTTAAATGTGGGGGTCCCCGTAAAAACATTTTTTAATAACCCATTTCGGAATATATAATAACGAGTAAGAAATGATAACAATTGATATAGAGCACTCGACGCTTTTCCCCGATAATTTTTGATTTTCTCGTAAATCATTTTATTTTATAATAATTTTTTTTATTTTTTAGTTCGTTTCCCCAAAAAAGGGTGTTTTGTATTTTAAAAAACCCATAATTTTTTTTTAAATCAAGAAAGGTAAATTTTAGCATTCTAGATGCCTTTTTAAGAATATTTTCCATTAATATTCAAAAAAAAAAATTTAAGAAAAAGGGATCGATAGGAAACGTTTTTTAAAAAAGTTTAAAAATTTGGGAACCAATATTTTACTGAATTTTATGTTATTAACATAACTTATATTCTATATTCTGGGATAACTCAAACAAACTTTTCGTACTCGAAGATCGAATGCATTAAGTGTATACATATTTATAATACTTATATAATTTAATGCTTATAAAATTATATATTTAAGGTATTCGACTACCTTAAAATTGTGAATTTTGCCAAAAATTGACAATTTTTTTATGATTTTATATTATAGGCCATCTTATTATCTTTATAAAAAATACAAATTTTATTTTTTTCCATTCCCCAGAACAAAGACTGCAAGTGTTTCAAGTAAAAGCAGATGCCCCCTCCCAAGCAAGATGTCATTTTAAAATGCTTTTTACTCGAAATGTTTTTTTTTTTTGAAAATTTCCAAAACAAGGAAAAGGGGGATTACCAAAAATTTTTAAAAATAATTAACTGAAATTTTTTTTTTATTTTCATATAATTTAGAAGTGTTTTAACATTCAGATTTATCAATAACTGTTTTATTACAAAAATTTAAAAGTCCCTTATGTGAATTTTAATACCATTTTTTTAAGGGAACAATAATAAATCTAAGAAAAAGGGTTTTAGTTTTTTAAAAAATCTCTTATCCCAAAAACATTTCAAAAAAGGGAAAGAAAAGTAACACACCCAAAGGTTAAAAAATTTTTTTAATTTTTTTACAAATTTTGGCCTCTTTGTAATGTTTTTGTAAATGTTTTATCCATTTTTTTTCCCTTTTAATAATAATAATTTCTTTTTTCCTTTTTAATTTTAGGGATATTTTTCAAATTTATTTAAAAAAAATCCCCCAAAAAAGCCCATACCCCATTTTTTTAAAAAAAAGTTGTCGCAAGAAATGGATACCTTTAAAAATAATTAAATTTTCAAATTTAAATTTGTAAAACCTCCCCGCCTGGGAAAACCATTCTTCATCTACTCGACCTAAATTTTTTTAGGAGGGGAAAAATTATGGCCCCAAAATAGTCTTGAGAAATCTAATTTTTATTCCCAAAAATAATAAACCAAGACCCAAACCAACCATAGAGGGAAAACGAGTGATATAACGGGAAGGGTTTAAACCCCTTTTGGGAAAAAGCGCAAAAAAATCCTAATAAACTTTAAATTTACTCAAAAATTATCTTATGAATTCTAGCTTCCTTAATTTATTTTAATAACTAAAGCCCATTCTATAATCCCGCGTCTAAATCCCGATCTTTACCGTAACAGCACTGCTTTCAGCATCTCAGCTTGTTTTCCTTCCCTCTCGATTACTAAACTTCCACTATATATATACTAACTAATCTGCATGTCAAGGTTTCTTCTTGAGAGGGAGGGCTTTGAAATAACTCAATTACTGGTTCCAAAGCTTCCCCAAGAGGATTAATAGAAAATCACGTAAAGCCCCGTCACAAATTATATATGAAAATATTTAATGTGTAAATATTAAACCCAAACTTTAAAAAAATATGTAATAGTTATTAAATAATCATAACATGATACTAACTAATTGTACTTTTTATCTAATTTTAATAAAGTAATATGTTTACCAAACAGGGAAAAGGGGAAGGAAATGATAAGATGGAGGATTAAAAAAAAGAGAAGGATCAATAGAGAATCTCAAGGTGTGATGCCACCTTTGTTTTCTAGAAATATCCCATGGGAAAAGAAAAGATTATTGGATACCACGGATTTTCCTAAAGAAAGGTAAATCTTTCAAGGGTGGAAACTGTGGGGGAAAAAAACTGTATACTTAAAGAAAAAAACTTTATGGTCTGATTTTCTCTGAGCTGCATGGTTTCTATTTCAGGATTATATTTTTACTGATGTAAGACAAATAAACTTGTAAAAATAACTAAGTATTCTGAATTAGCTCAAAACACACACACACACACACACACACACACACACACACACACACACACACACACACACACACACACACACACACACACACACACACACACACACACACACACACACACACACACACACACACACACACACACACACACACACACACACACACACACACACACACACACACACACACACACACACACACACACATTAATTTTTCTTATTATAAATATAAAAAGTAATTTAGATATTTTTTAAATATATATTATTTATTATTTTTATACTACATAAAAAAGAAAAGAACTCTGTGAACATTATTTCACAACTTTTATTCGAAATATTTATTTATTATTCCTTCTGTAAATTATTAACAGAAGAAAATGAATTTTTTTGAAATACAAAAACACTTTTATTAAGAAAAGATGGAAAATAAAGGAAAAATTTTATACAGGTCATAAATTGCTTCATATTTCTTTAATAAACAATATTTCTTATAGTTACGTGTTTTAATCATTTCAAATATAAAAATAATATATAAAATCAAATATACTTTTTGATTAATAATAAGTTGGACTGTAGCAAAATTTGGGCACTTTTCTTGAGAACTTGGCACTTTTCCATGGCTCAGTTTGTACAGTTGCAAACTCTCAAGCATCAGTTCGAATCTGACTGCACAGACGAGCTGCCTGTATAAAAGAGATTTTTGTTTATATGTATACTTTGTGTGTGTGTTGTCTCCTTTTCACAATATTCAAGTTTTTATTATTCAATGTAACTGTATAGTTAACTGTATCGTTTCATGTCTGGAAAGTTCTAGTTCTTTTGTCAACTACATATAATCAGATGGAATTTTGAGTTCTCTAAATAAAGTCTCAAACTATAATTAGTGATGTTTTTTTTATTATTTATTTAATTTTAGTAATACACTCAATTGACAATTTGTAATAGATTTTTTACGTGACAAATCACTAAAATATTTTGACTATTCTGCAGTATAAATCATGTTATTCTATTAGCTTAATTATTTTTTGTGTATTCTATGCTATTGTGAAATTAATACATAGAAACGATTTTTTCATAAGAATTAATTTTGTAAATTATTTACTTATGTCGAATTCATTTCTAAAAATTACCGCATTTACTCGAATCTAAGCCGCACTATTTTTCAAGTGTTAATGCTACTGAAAATTGGAAGCGGCTTAGAATCGAAGGCAAAACATTTGTTGTATAGGGGGAATTGAGTTTCAACCCTTTTCAAAAGGAAAAATGTAATCGTCCATTCTGGCTACTTACATCAATGATTTATCCCATTCCTCACAGTTTATCTCCAGTATTTAATCTATCCTAAACATCGTTGTCTGCTAGTGTTTAGGATTTTTTTTATTTGCTTTCTTTTAATTGCCTAATCATTGAATACACTATGACGCAATTTTGAAGTAGATAATTGTATAAGAAGAAAAAAACGGAATCAAAGCAGAGGTAACTGAAAATTTGACACGGATGAAACAAATATACGTCAATGGCGTAAACAAAATGATATAATTTTTACTTGCAAATATTTAACAGTCCTTAATAATTCTTTTATATTCTTCTATAATACATACTTTTAAATAAATGTAGTGCATAACAAATGCATTGGATGACATGGAAGACGGTGCCGCATTAAAAAAATGTCGTCGCCGGTACCAATTCTGAAGTCAGCTGTGACAATGGGAGAGACGAATCATTTTCAAAACAGGATACTGACAGTTAAAGCAATTATAGGTTCATGTATGTGTTTGAAAGTTTTTAATGCTGGTAAAATAAAGTAATTATTAACTTCTTATTACTTCTCATTAAAATTTTTTTAAAAAAAATTTCTTAAGTATTGGATGTTGATAAAACTTTTACTCAATTTTTTTTTTTTTTTTTTATTTTTCTCAAAAAAAAGTTTGGAGGGTTTGAGGGTGTGGCATAGAATCGATGATAACATTTTTTCACAAAACCATTTTGAGAATTTGGGGTGCGGTTTAGAATCGATGGTGGCTTATAGATTCGAGTAAATACGGTAAATTAGACAATTATGGGGTTCTGGATAGGTCTTCTCAATTACCCCAAAACCCGTTAAAAAAAGGAATTAAAAAAAGATGTGAGACAAAAAAAATTTAAAAGGAAGCCTATATAAACATAAATAACATAGTTAGATAATTAAAAAATTATCTGTTAAGGATGCATATTTTCAAGTTAGAATCCATGTTGCAAATATAAGTTAAAACTACGCATAATATGCATCTTTTAAAAGAACATCATCCAAAATTCTATGCCTCATCCCACCCAGACATATTAACTTCGATTCTTACATGTAACAAAAGATATCCAATCTTCCGCTTTTAAACACAAACTCCAAATCCCTACTTAAATCCGACCCTTCAAAAATATTTCCAACATAAGGGGGGTGCATTTAAGAATAAATTGAAAGCCTGAAAGATAGGAAAATGACGCAGTCGTAAAGATCCCAATTGCATCAATGAAGAGCAGCAACAACCTTTCGCGAAATGATTTAGTTCTAAACCAGGGATTGTATTTCATTTTTATGACTGGCCACTTCGACATTCTCTTAGGGGGGAGGGTGACACCACCGGAAAGGCTAGCCCGAAATGGACCGGCTGTAAATTCACTTTATCAGAAAATGGTCTCTGTTTATATATGCATTGTACTCTTCCTTGAGAAATTTCCATTAAAGTCCACCTAGTTATCTACTAAATGACCCATCACTTATGGTATTGCTTAAAAGAAAATTAAATGGGACGGGATAAAAACTAGTCTTCCATTTTCTGCGAAGAGATGATTCTTGTTTATATCAGCATAGAATGTTAAAATTATGCATATAGTCAACTTAAAATATGAACGTAATTTCCTTTAAACATAACTTTATTTTACTTCATGTTCATAAAGTTTGTAAATTTAAGAAAAAAATTAAGAACATTTTACATTTATTTGAAAACAAGTAATATATATATATAAAATAAGTCAATTCCTACTTAGATCAACAAAGAAAATTTTTATTTTAGCTACTTTTTATTAAATAGTTACAATTAATATAAATATGTGTATACATAGGACAGAATCACAACATTAAGTGGTAATTAATCTTTACTGATTATCATTAAAGTATCGTATCGTCATCCAAAACAATCGTATATATAAAATTTCAGTTCAACTGAATGCTTTAAAAAGTGAGAAAGAAAAAAACCTTTTCAAGTTTTGACCCACGTTGCTAAAAATGAAACCAACGTGGCTGTATCTGTAATTCTTTAAATAATTAGTTTTAATCAATTAATTTTTATTAATTGTAATTAAGTTATTGTATTGTCATCGTTATTGTGATCATGTATATTAAATTTCAGCTCAATTGAGCGCTTTAAAAGCTATTTTATTAACGATTGAAAATTCCACCAAGATAAATAAATAAATAAATATATAGAGAGTGTGAGCTAATAGTAGAAATTGAAAAAGGGGACACATTTCTTAATGTTTTCCACAAAAATATAAAGGGATGTTCTTTTTTTTTCAAATGGTTTACATGGATTTGAGATGATTGAAAGTGAGTACTGGCTTTTAATGATGTGCTATCAAAATTATTTTAATGATGTGCTCGATAAAAAAAATTATCTTTATAGTATTTATAATATTTAAGACAACCATATACATCGTTATTGACTTAATGATAAGCAAATCTCATAATCTTAAAGAAATAAATTGAAGGAAATTTATAATAATTTCATAGAAATTTTAAAAAATTGATTCCTTAAAAGAAACCTCAGCGTGTATTTTTTTCTTGTGCAACTTATTTTTGTTTGAAAAAAGCCAAATTCAATTTCTTATTGTATAAAGTACTCAGAGTTTTCTGAATTTTCGGTGTTTAAAATAATGTGATCGCTAATGTTAAAGGAACGTTCAGTGAAGCGAAAGTTTGTAGTTATTATTTTTTTAAAACCTTAAGCCTAATAAAAGAACATTATTTCTCAGTATCAAAAGGCAAAGAATTAAAAAATATAAATATTTAATATACAATTTTTACAAGATTGGATTTTTTTTTTCTTTTTCGAAGCCTAAATACATAATATCATTCTGTTAACCGAAGTAATTCAAGAAATACTCAAGAAAGAACTGTGAAAGCGATAGGCTTAAGATTTGGAAGCCTTTTCTAATTTTTAGTTTTTAACTATATATATCCATCCATTTTTAACTATATCCATCCATTTTAACTATATCCATCCGTGTTTAAAAATGACAAAGCATTATGAATAATTTATTTCATTTATTTAAAAATACATTTTAATACAATAACAGCAAACCATTAAAAATATTAACTAAAATATTTGACAAAAAGGGAAAAAAATTATTCAAATGGAGTCAACTTAATTTATTATTTAGGAAATGCGATGTCACAAAATGCCACATTAGTTTTAGTTAAAGAAATATGTTATGTTACTTAAAAGTAAACAAAAACAAACGCTTTTAATATAAAATACAGAAAAGTATATGAATTTTTTTCACTAGAAAATTAAAATATGATGTTGCTTTTGTTTATCCTTTAAAATGTTTTTACAGATTATATAATTATCAAATACGTGGAAACTCCTGCGTCGTTCTTTGATTTTTAATTATTTGCTTATTCAGTTTTATGCATCATTTGCAATTCTTTCATATTTTACTTTTCATACATACAGGGAAAGCTATTGTACTTTTAGTTTTATCTTTATTTGTTCGTGCCAAAATTATTCAATTCGAAAAAAATAAAATAAAATAAAATTCCTTAATTTAAACGATTTTTGTCTAGGAAAATAAATGTAAAATATGTTATATTTATAATATAAATTCAAAACATGTAATCCAAATAAATATTTTCTAAATGTAAATTATAGAAATAATTCAATTATCAAGAAAAATAAAATAAAAAATTGAAGATAATGTCTTTTTAACTCCTGAATTAACAACTGAAAACAAAACTGATTAAAATCAACTTTAAATCTCATTTTTTTTAAAAATAAAGTTTTGTAAGCTTCATACATACATATAGCCCAAGCACATTTAAACTTTTATTGTTCACTGAAGCTTTTTGCATCTGTTAAATTGAATAGTTCTATAGCACCAAATGAAATTTTAATCCTATATATGTTATTTTCTTGATGTAGCCTTCAAGATTCATCCTTAGTCCTTTTTTGAATGGATTTTAATAAATATATATCTATTTTGGAGTTCATCCATTTTTAATTTGTTTCTGTTAATTAATTTATTCTATTTTGTTATATACGTTTTCTTTAAAATCATTAAGCTATAAAATCCTGTATTTAATTCTCAAAATATAATAGCTTTTTATGTATCTTTAAATTATCTCTTTTATGTATAGTTGATAGGGACTCTTTACTTGATTAAACTAGCAGTATTAAGAAAATATTATTTAAAAAGATAGAGACGAAGGAAAATGTTGAGATCTTACAATGAATAAGTGTAGCTGTACTCATTCTCTTCATTAAATATGGTTACACTTTTGTCATTCTCTTCTGTAAAAGGTGTGGTTACATTTTTATCATTATCTTCAGTAACATATGGTTACCCTTTTAGCATCATCTTCTGTAAATTGCAGAGTATCACACTTTATATGTGTTCCATTTTAATACAGATTACAGCGCAGAATAATAAGATACCTCTGTTAAATCCAATTAAGAAGTAAAAGATCCTTCGCTTTTCGAAGTTTAGATATTAATCCTAAGGTAACGCTTAAATGAAAAAAAATCAAACACATTAAAATTTATCAAAATTAAATTTGAACAAATACAAATTCTACATTCTATCCTTTTCTTTCAAATTCTTCAAATCAAATAATAGGTGAAGTAAAATTTCACTTATTGCATTCTTTTAAAAGCTCACAAAGATTTCATCATGTTTTAAAAGATGTTTTTTTAAAATGAATAAATTACGAAATAATTTAGAATTGATGAAATCCTTTATTTAATATCTGTGCAAAAGATTTCGAAACATGTTAATTTTGTAATCATGACAGCTTCAGTTTTCTTTTCCGCGCCGAAAAAAAAAACAACATCAAAAGTAAAGCATATCTTTTATGTAAAAAATATTAAGATATTTTGAAAAAGAAAAAGACAATTTAAAATTCTGCCTCATAAAGACCGCGTTAAGGTTCCTTCTACTCGAAATCATTAAAGAACAACAATTAAAACACGTGACAGGAAAATGTGATTTAGATTTGAAGCTACATCTACGCACGCGGAGAAAGCAGAGATTTAAAGTAATTCTTTTGAACTAGAGTTGTAACGCATTTACACTATGCATTTAAATCTTAAAAGCTATTTAACAATATATCTCAAAAATTTGTTGACTTATAAAGATTTGTAGCAATTTGTTATTTCTGTCCTGCCGAATTAAAATAAAAATTTGTTATTTTGTTGCTTAAAAATATTTCGTAATTATTGTTTATAACTGCAAGTTTATCATTTAAAGTTTCCGATTTACACAGTGCATTTATTCAAATTAACAAAAATATTTTCTTTTTATTAATTTCTTTTGTATCATTTAATATTTGTAATCGTGAATGCGTGTTTTTTGTTGCCTTTCGTAAAGTGAATATTCTTATATTAAATCATGTGAAAATGTAATTCAGTCGATACAAATTTCATTCATTTATCATTTTTAGCGAATAGTTTCCCATAAAAACCACAATTGGAGATGAATGCACTAATAAATAAAATATATGTAAGACAAATGATTCTATTAAAAAAGTTGGAAATAAATAAATTTTGAAATGACTTCGAACTAGAGAAATTCGAGGCTGTGTAAAACAAATTTTTAAATTTAAGTTCCTATCAAATGACGAGGTCGAGATCTGATCCGGTAGCACATTTTCTTAACTTCCTCATCACATCACGTGAGCTCGATTCTATTTAAACACATAATGTTGTTGTTACTTATACCGCCTGATCGACAGTAACATCATATCAAGGCCCACGAAATTCACCACGGAAAGGGGCTAGATTTTTACGCCTGCCGTTAGCCGTAGTTATGAGCACCATACAGGTGATAGTACGATTTTGCTCGATTACACCCCAATTTTCAGAGAGAACACCCTGGGAGGTGGTCAGGGGCCTGCCGCCTCTCTTCCCCTTCCACCAACCTCACAAGAGGACTTGCAGATCGACGGCTATTTAGAGTACCCCCATGTCGCAAAGGCACTATACATAGGCCTATACATAAGCATATAGGCCTTACTCCGGTATTTGAACCCAGGCTCTACGGCACAGCAGTCAGCGTCACTAACCACTATATAGGATGGGCTGACTAAAACACATAATAGACTCTACTATCTCGCATAGAGGATCTTTAATAGAATTAGGGCTGGAATATTATGAAGATTGTGAACACAAGTGTAACTATATTGATCCATTGTTCAAATAACTGCCATTGAATGGAATAAAGTAATAATAAATGTTGATGCTTTTAATCTGTCCTTTAAAAAGTCCAGGTATTTTGTCGTCGTAGATTTAACACCATAAATTTTAACTTATGTGCGTGACTAATGCCACCTGTCTGACGAAGTCAGATTGAGGTCCGCGAAATTCATCGCGACTAAGGGCTAGAATTTTTACTTGTTGATTCTTTGATGAAAGGATAGTTATTCTTTAAGGTAACGTAATGCCGCCTGGTGAATAAGTTACATATGTGTTTATCATGGGAAAATATTTCATAAACTGCCCATATCTTAAAAACACGTGCACAGGTGTTCGTTGGAAGTTAAAAGTTAAATAAAATATGGTAGATTCGAGGTTGGATTCCCTGAAGTCTTACTCTTTGTGCAACAATTATTTATTACTTTTGGTTGCTACATTCGTATGACAAATATCATTACAAAAATTAAGGACACAAAGAACATGGATGATTTTTCATTGCGATCACCTCCATTCCTCACTTGGCCTGTACTGAAGTCGGCTGGTCACTAGAGGGCGGTTCGGCTGCTTAGGACAATCAGTTCATTGTGACAAAAGCAGCTACACTCGCAATATTTTTAATTTCTTAACATTGATATTAGATTACATGCTGAAACAATCTCCTCTTATAAGAACAAATATTAAATGCACATATGTGAAAAAAAGGTTATTGAAATGTAATAAAAGATGTATTTCAAAAAAATTGATTATTTACTTTATTTTTAATATATCTCTTGCTAATTTTCTCTGTAAGAGTTTAAAAAAAAAAGAGAATAAGAAGGAGCAGGATGTGCAATTTGTATTTCAATGATAATTTCATGATTGTTTAAGATTTTATTTAATGCGACTCTATTTCCGATTTTTCGGGGGGAAAATATACATACAATATACAATGCAGATTTGCTTTAGTTATAAGCTAAAAAGTACAAAATTTTTTATATGCGTTTCATTTCTATACACCGAAAATATGCAAAAAACTTAACGTGCAAAATTTTTATAAGATTAGTGTCATTTCACGGTATATCGTTATCCCTTTTACTAATTGAGCCTCTGTAAGAAATTGATCTCTTCAGGTAAAAATTCCTCCTCCCTCTGTTAATAATGTGGAAAAAAAATGGAAATGACCTCTTCAAAGTTTAAGTAGACATCTTTCACAAAGATGTCGCTAAAGCAAACTCTTGAATAATTCATTGACACTGTTTCTTATCTCCTGAAAACATAGATAAACATTGAAACTCGAAAAATTTAAGCAAACGTGAAGAACTGAATAAATATCTTATACTTAAAAACTGTTCATAATTTTTTTTATCTCTTTTGCAGTAAGTTTAAATTTAATTTAAAGCTTATTTCTTGCATCTTCATCTTATTAGGTTAAAAAAAAACTGTGTGTGTCGGCCTCGCCGTACGACTGGAGTTTACTCCATAAGTACGGTTGTCATATAATACTGAAACCATGCATGTATTTTCTTTATTCTATTCACATTTTTCTTATTGATTCTGTAAATATATATACATACATATATAAAATAATAATATACGTCAATTATGTTACATAAATATATGATATAGTACATAAGTACATTGTTAAGAAGGTTGGTTGACTTCACTATTAATACAGCGATTCTCCAACTGTGGGGCGCGCCCCTCTGGGGGGTGTTGTAACCTTACATGAGGGACGCAAGCATGTCGAAAATAAAAAAAAAATATTTTTTTGAAAAAAAGCATTCATTTACTGAAAGGATGCAAAACAAAAGGCATTCTGACATAATAAAAAAATAAAATATATGATGCATATTTATTGCAACCTGTTGCAATTTAAAAATTAAAATGAGTATGATATCTATCCCTACTACTTGAAAGTAACTTACTTAATATATCTATTACTTAAAAAGTAACATATAAAAAATTTAACAAATATCCAGATAATTTGCATTGTTTATAATAAAAGTCATACTGTAGTTTTAGCATAAAAGTCAATTATTATTATTGTATTCGAATACATTGCTACTGAATGGGGAAGGGGTTAAAATTATGATTGAAAATTGGGTCGTAAATATTAAAAGATTGAGAAGCACTGGATTAATATCACTGCGAGTATTAATTATATTCTTTCGCCATTATTAATCACTATGACTAGAGGCTTGTGGTAACTAAAATATGATACGTGAACGTCAGTTGATACGTGATTCACGAATCGTGAAAACCAGATTCGTAGCTACCACCGTATCAGCCGTATCAATGATACAGGGCCACCAAGCTACAGGGGCCTCAACATGTATAACTACAGCCCCATAACAGGGCTCCCATATCTAAAAGGGCCCTGAAGGAATTTTGATACAGGGCCCCCTCAGAACTAGCTACGCCAGTGGTGAAAACGTTGCATCAATGGTTGTACCATACCTAGTCATCACCAGTGATCTACCAGAAACAAAATTCAAATTAAGAAAACAGTATTAAATACATACCATGAAATCTGGTGATTTTTAGTTGTTATAGTCAATCTCTTTGTCAAAAGAGCTTAGGCATGAAGTATCGCTTGATACGAAAACCGGTTTTTGATACCAATTACGCTAAAAAGAGAAACCCTAGTAAGCGCAGTTTGAGAACTTTTTTAAAGTTTTAATTTTTTGAGGGCTTGGTTTTTAAAATAATCTCCAAATTTCTCTTATAGATAGCAAATAATAGCAATTTTAAACAAAAAATATAAGAAAAAAACTACTTACAAATGATTTCTTGTAAAAAGCGAAAAACACAAAATTTTTTTAAAATCCGTATTTTTTCCGTATTTGAATTACAACGTTTAACACTTGGAAAATAAGAGTTTCGTGTGATTATGTTTATAAATAATGAAGTTATTCAATGCTTAGGTAGAATTTTGTGTATTTTTTGAAAAATCGCGAAAATAAAAAGTTTTCAGAATTTCATATTTTAAATCACGGATTCGAAAAGAACGAAGTATGAACTTTTTTTAGTACGGAATTTCGATACATTATGATGGTAAGAAATTCGTACAGAACGATTGAAAAACTCTTTTCATAAAAACACATCGATATTGGCTCGTCTTAGAAAAATCGTAAAAAATGCAAATTTTGTTATCTTGTAAAAAAAAAAATTATATCGTTTCGTAGCAAAATAAGTGATCTTTCCGATTCTGTAATTATTTTTTGTCTGCTTTTGGTATGAAAAGAATGATTGTAATTTTAAAAAAGAAGAAAAAGTAATTCTTCTTCCAACAGAGCAACTCGGCGAATGAGCAGAAAGTAGCGTAACGCATTCTTGATAACATTTGTAAAAATTTCACTCTTCATAATTTTTCCATACCGGGGGCCTTATATGAAAATCGATTCTTAAGGTGTAAACTCAAAAAATGCCTCGACATTATAAAGCTCCCACAGTGAATGCGGGCCAAAAATATTTTCTGGGAAATAAATGAACACGTATACTTCATATAGTTCGACCACAATAATTGAGAGCCATCGTCGCAAGAGCGCATGCGTCAATCAAATTCTTTCAATGTCAAGGCTTAGGACAGGGATGGCGAACCACTAGCCCGCGTGCCATTCATGGCACGCGACACAATATTTTGGGCACGCCAGCGATCAAAATGGTTTGCGTTTTATTTCAAAATAACAAAGTTCACCATGAAATATTACGAACAAACGCGATTGATCTGTCGCGGTGCGGTGGGAGCACACTCGTTTGTTATTGTTTTGCCTTAGTTACATCGTGGAATACAATTGCTTATGATGCAAAGTTTGTCTACGTATAGCATAGTCAATTTCATTGTATCAAATGTATTTTAAAGTTTATTTGTGTTATATTTACGATTTTTAAGTGTTATTTAACATGGTTAGTTCAGCAAAGAAATAAATAGGGCAAGATAGTAAGTGTAAAAGAGAATATCAAATTTGATGAATCTAGAAAAATGGCATTATTAGTAAAGGCGACAAAGTGATGTGTCTGGAGTGGTATGCAGAACATCGTATATAAAACGGCATTTTGAAACAAATAGCAAATCCTCTCGTCAAAAAAGTGAACCACTGCAAAAATAATTAATTACTGAAAATCCGATTGGCAGATGGCTCCAATTAAGCATATGCATTCTACTAACAGTAACATCGTACAATCCAAATATAAGTTATTTGTCATCCAATCTGCAACAACAGAACTCACACTAATGTTACGTTAATTTGAATAGCACGTATAGTTAAAACATTTACAACTATAACAGTGCAAAGGGTATTTTTTCGTAGTAAATAAAGAGTTTTGTGTTCTTAGTATTTAGTTTTATTATTTTCCCAATAATCACAAGTCAAAATTATTTGACGGCACGTCTATACCTCATTAAACACTTTTTTAGAAAAAAATGACACGTTGATCCATAAAGGTTCGCCATCCCTGGCTTAGGAGGAGATAATTTTTTCAGAATCAAACGAATGCTCTAGTTTCATTAAAAACAGTAACAAAGAATAATTACATATTAATTTCTCAACAATTCAAACTACAGATATTGCGAATATATGCTTAGTTTTTCTTAATCATACACAATTTTTTTTATTATCATAACTACAAAGTTTAATATGTTTTTCTCTATACTTTCATACCTGGGCTCGTCCCACTGAAGCTGGTGTTGAAAAACTATTTATTTAGAATAAGACTAATTATAGAGCAGACATTGGTTTGATTCCGCTTAAACACTTTTAGATAATACTATTCTTAAAAATTAAGAAACGCTTTTAATTTTTATTAGAAAATAAATTTCTTTTTGTATTTGGAAAAATAATTATTCACAACAAATTTGGTAAGCTTTATTTTTTTTTATTTTCTTCATAAATAATTTCTTTTATTGCTTTCACAAAATCTCAGTGTGGAAAAATAAATTCGCTGATAATTTCGTATATCTATGCATTCAAAGGAGAAAAGTCGACTCACTCGCTCACACGTTCACTCTTCTTCATCACGAGATATCTGAAACTTTTAGTACAAGCATGAAATTTGGAAAGCAAGTTCTTGCTGTTTGCTGAGAGAGAGAGATTGCTAAGAACGGGATTTGAGAAAATCGATTCCTAAAGGGGGTTACGAGGGATTTAGGGATTTCTGTTTTGAGCTATTAAACCTACAGACAAGATTAGGTAAGCATGTTTCCATCACTGAGTAGAGATCCGCTGTAGAGGTTTTATGAAAATCGATTCTCAAGGGGCTTGCGGAGGTTATGGTATCGTTATAGATAAAAGAAACCTTCCGTTTTTGAACTACTAGAGGTAGAGATTTGTAATTATTCTCTTTTGTTGAGCAGAGATTCACAAAGAGTGGATTTTGCGAAATAAACTCCCAAAATATATATAGGTTAAAACATTCGTTTTTGAACTATAACACGTAAAAACTTGAAATTTGGCAAGCATGCTTCCTCTGTTGTACAGTAGTCCCCAAAGAATGGGCTTAGCAGAAATCGACTCTGATTGTAGGAGAGGGTACAGACATATAAAAAAGATGATCATACTTCCATTTTATAAATTCAAGTCATTTTCAATTAAGTATCGGCTAGTTCTGGAAGCGTGATTTAATAAGTGATAAATGGATAATTTTCATGATATTTATGTCACTCAGATTAAATACATGTATAAAATTGTTTTAAGGACATTTTGACAAAAAATTATTTAAATACAATATTTTGGCAAAAAATAAGCCTTTTCAAAATAAATTTTTTTTGTGAAAAATGCTTCTATTATAATAATACTTTGTCTGTATATAGCTCAGATCTCTCTACAGAGGCTCGACTAGAATTTTTGAAAACTTCACATTATTTTTAAAGTTACCACCAACTGAAATAGTACAGTGTTTTTTAAAATTGCTCCCTCTATTTGTCAAAATATGATGTACCCACTTCTAAGTTGTATATTTCAAAAATTCTAGTTGAGTCTCTGTAGAGAGGTCTGAGCTATATACAGACAAAATATTATTATAATAGAAGCATTTTCACAAAAGGAGAACATTTTTAAAAAAGATTATTCTGTTAAATTTTTGCCAAAATATTGTATTTAAATAATTTTTTTTTGTCAAAATGGCCTTAAAACAATTTTGTACATGTATTCTAATCTAAGTGACACTAAATATCATGAAAATTATAAATTTATGCGCTTTTTTAAAATCACGGTTCCGAACGTAGTCGGATACCTTAAGGGGAAGATGTAATGATGTATTTTTTAATGCAATTGGAAGCTTAATTTTAGGATTTAGATATCAACAATTTAAAAACAATACGTAGCCATACAACTTATAAAATGCACAGAAAAACTGGTGGGTAACAGCTAGAATATATATACTAGCATATTTTCTTATGCTACCTAAATTAGCATTTGCAATGCATGATTATAAGATATTTCCTAATTTTTTCGTTTCACTTCACCGTATAGTTTAATTTATTTTATTACATTTTATATGAAAACATTTTTATTGATATCGCAACTTTCATTCAAAAAAGTCATCAATATAATAAACTGCGTTAATTTTTAATAATAGGTACCTGAGTTTTAAAAAAAATCCGAAATGGGAATAAAAGCAGGGAAAGAAGGAAATTTGATTTCCTGTTTATTTAAAATAATGTTGTTGGCGAATTATATTTGTATATGTGTTCACATAAAATGATAATTTTGCGCTTATTTTTGACCTGCCGGGAACTTATATTGTTTATTATTTAGTTATTAGAAAAATCAAAAACATTATAACTGATTTGAAGTGTATTAATCGAGTATACTTAATAACTTCATCAATTCGTCATTTGAAAACTATTCATACACATGATCTGCACATAACAAATTTTGTAGGCAACTGCCGTAAATTTAACTCAATATCTTTACTCAGATCTAGACAATTTACGTTTAATTTGGCAAGGATCATTCTAGAATTGCTAATTAGTCATATACATCAACATTATAGCATTTTTCAATGTCTCTCCATTGTTCTGTCTTTGTAAACATTCTCCAGAAGTAGAAATTAATGTACTACTTTAAAATTTTAGGAAGTGAACAATCAAAGTCTCTGTCATTTCACCATTTAGAACATCTGATAAGAGAATACCGCTGTCGAAAATAACCATTTTTGCTTACTCGTAGATCTAATAATCTCGCATTCATCGTTTCGTTCTTTGAAGATAAATTTTTTTTAAATATCTTTTATTGCTTTAATTATACAGCTCTTTTATATCCGAAACAACAGAACTCTCAAGGGACAGAAGCTGTCGTCTGTTAAGAGTCGGGCTAATATTTAAATTCCCTGAACAATTAAGTGGTTCCAGGCTTAGGGAAATTTAATCTCGCATCCGTACGACTTATAAATAAGAACGTACTCAAAGAGCGGTGTTGTTTTAGTGTCAACAAAGAATGTCTGTTGCCCGTGAAAGGGTTTTTTGTTTTGTCAAACCATTCTCAAGCAACTCGGCTTCCGTTCTTTCCCATTTGTTTATTGGGATTTGTAGACACAGTCAAGGAGAAAAGGTTTTCTATTAGTTCTTTCTACAAGGTCTTTTCCTTAAAATAATTAGCCGGCAGCTAGTTGTGAATGTTGTTTTCGACGATGTGTTACTGATATTTTCATTAGAGTGTGAATAGCATAAATTAGTTATGTTTTAATTAATGAATAGTTAATTCATTAATTCTCGCAACGTTCTTTCAGAATTGAGCCTTGAAAAAGAAAACGTTAAATTTCACTTTTGTTCAATGAAAGAAGAGTTATGTTATTTCACTTTTGTTCAATGAAAGAAGAGTTATGTTATTTCAATTATATATATATATATATATACTTAAAATGTAAAGAGTTATGTAGCCTTCAATTTTCATTTAT
Source organism: Trichonephila inaurata madagascariensis (assembly GCA_019973955.1). NCBI lineage: Eukaryota > Metazoa > Arthropoda > Arachnida > Araneae > Nephilidae > Trichonephila > Trichonephila inaurata. The sequence goes on along the minus strand of BMAV01002368.1, from coordinate 9,684 downwards.
ATATCTAAGAGAAGTATTCAGTATAGTAAAATGCAGCTCATCTCTCATTCTCGTTAGACTCGAACCGTGATAGATGACACTAGTATGGATTGAAATTTGACAAACATGTTAAACTTCTTGAGGAGAGATTAGTTATGACAGGCTCCGGTGGAAGTTACCGATTCTTATATGAAGTGCGTTATAGAAAAAAAATTCCTATTTTGAATTATTAGGACTTATGAGATTTGAATTTAAAAGCTGCTATTCTTTTGTTAAGAAGAGATCCACTTAAAATGTGTTTTGCAAGCATGTGACTCTGAGTGAGGGTTTTGGAGAGATGAAAAGGTAATAGAATTTTTTAATGTTCCTTTTAAATCTTTTAAGGTAAAGTCTATATATGGTTTTTTCATGATATACAATCGAAAGCTGCTAAGATTCCAGTTAACACCCTACAATTTCACCAAAAACATACATAGTCATACAACATCAAGGAAAACATCCTGCCAGTGTAAAAGTGTGGGGAGAGGTTAGAAGCTATATGGTGAAAATAAACTAACACCATTTTTGGTGAAAATGTAGTCTGTTTACAAGAAAGTATAATATTATGTTTTTTCGTTTTTTTATAGGTAAACAGTCTTTATATTCTGAATGATCCTCTTATATTCCGATTTATTTGATACTAAGAAAGTATTTGAAAAATAAGGAGACAACCGAATAGTAAAAATTTGCTCTCTTCCGTAACTTTAATATTATGTTGTTGGAAAAATACATAGAAAAATACGTTCTAGCACATATACTCCTACAAATTTAACCACCACGGCCAATGAGTCCATCAGGTTGTATGCCATGGACCAATACTATTACAAAAAATGTACCCTCTGTATCCTGTGCTTAATGTAAAGTTTAAACCGATTTCTAGAACAGAATTTTGTAACAATTTAGGTAACTTTAATAGAATGTATAAGTATAACTCTATTAATTTTCAATTAAATTCAAAACTGATGCATTACATTACAAATTACTGCTATATTTACTGCTTAATTTGATACGTTGAACGGGAGAAGTAGATGAAATTTCGATGCTTCCTTACAAAAGTGGTTAAGATTCTATAAAAACATAATGGTGTTTCTAATGCTACCTGTCTGACGATGTCAGATCGAGACCCACAAAATTCATCATGGCAAAGGGCTAGAGATTTATGTCTGCCGTAGCTTTGAACACCCCATACGTACGAATTGGTCCAGTTCCACCTTAATTTTGACCGAGAACACACTGGGGGTGTGGTCAGGGCCCCACTTCTCGTCCACTTCCATCAACCTTTCGAGAGGACTTGCGGCTCGAGGGCTATTTAAAGTAGCCCCCTATCGTAGAGGCATTATACATTTACAACCCTTCATGCCTCTTCCGGGATTCGAACCCAGGCCCAACGTCATAGCAGTCAGCATCACTAGCCACTATGCCGAATGAGTGGCATAAAAATGCACTATGCACAGGCAGCTTTCAAATATTTATGTATATTTTTTTCTAACATACTGCATACATGAAATTGTGAGGAAAAAACCCCATTTTTCTCTTGACCTTTTTATTTTGAATATCCTACGTAACTTAAATCAGATGTAAAGAATTGCTTCAACTGACATGCATTCAGAAATTCTCTGTTGCTTAAAAATCCTCATCCATAATGTATATTCACTGTAATATTTGTTTAATTTCTTATAGTACTTTTTGGGCTTGGTGACTAAAACAACAAATTCTGTATGCAATTTTGTAGTTATTTTAGAGGAGTAATATGCCACTCAGCAGAATGTTCTAATACTCGTGCGGTCTTTTAAAATAGAAGCCGCAAAAAATAAATTCACTGGATTCTCTTTAGGGAAGATTTTTCCCAAAAGGAAAGATATTGCCCATGTATGATTCAATGGGTACTTAGGATTTGGCTCTTTTATTTTTGTAACTTTTCTTATTCACAGAATAAGTAGTACTTTACTGTATATTTATAAGGAAGTTTGCAAGGATTTTGGTATAACAAAAAAGTTTTTTTAAAAACTAAATATCGCCTGTAAGCAAATATAAATTTATAGGCTACTAAAATGTAAGGAAAAAAATTCTTTTCATGCCAAACTTTTGGTGTATTAAGAATATTATACTCATATTTACAATCAAATAAGGGTATGAAAAATATAGGCTTTAATATATGAAAAAAATACGTTATTATTTATCCCCACACAATTCAGATTTCTCAACATTCTTAAGAATACAGTGTGTTATGTAATATCATTTTCATATAACGTATAAACTTATTTTAAATGATGAAAGTTTTGAAGATAATAACACTTTTTAAAATTTCTAATGGGCGAATTGGCGTTTTATTATTGAAGACCTAGTACATTCCCCGGGAGCTGGTATCTGTTTTTAGTGCGGCACCAAATAGGCGGATACCAATCGCCACAGGTAATTTTGAATCCCAGTTTTTTCCACAGAGGGAGGCTCCTGAGCTCTGACTATGCGAACCCCTGTATTAGGACTTAATTTTTCCGATAGAACCCAAGCCAAATAGACACTCTAGAGATCTTTTACATGCCGTATAATCATACGACATGGCCGCTACCAATTTTCTGCATCATGAAAATCCACCGACTTGGGCCGGGGTCGAACCGCAACCTTAGGCAGAAGGCCGTATGACAAACCACACAACTTCACGTCACCAGCCTCATCTGAGATAATACCATTGTTGGATTAGAAAAAAATGTTTTATTCATCAGTCTTCTCTCACTGAGAATTAATTTTCTAGTATATACCATTAGATGCCCAATTAAAAAACATTTTCTATTTTAATTTATGTAACTGAGCAGAACATGAGTATAATATATTAAAAAATTAAATAAAAATATACACAACATATATATGTATATTCGAATTAGATGGCCTTGTTTCTACAGCTGTGTTGTACAATCGTATTCTCAGCAGAGAGAAATAGTGTTACATTAACACCGCAAATGTGTGCGCCAACAGGAGTTTGCCGCAGCGGCGCAACGTACACCCCAGCAACCCTGCAGTGCAACTCTCGAAGCCCGATCGATTCCGGGTACGTATTTGGGCTTAAAGGCTCCAAAACCTGAGTTCGTAGGTGGGTATAATATTCTGCCGCCACTGGCTATTGAGACGGACCTCGTAGCTTTTGAACCTCTGTCAAGTGATGCCGACAACAACCCCTTTTTTTCCCAAACTACCATGTCGCCAGGGGTCAAATATGAAAGAGAGAGTTATGTAAAACAGGCAACACAGAGCAGCGGGTGTGAGAGAGAACCTGAGAGTATTGTGACGGGGCTTTACGTGATTTTCTCTATTAATCCTTGGGGAAATCTTTTGGGGCCAGCAATGAATTATTTCATTGCGCCATCCCTCCTTCAAGAAGAAACCTTGATATGCAGATTAGCTAGTATATGCATGGTGGATATTTAGTAATTGTGAGGGAGGAGGGGAAAAGAGCTGAGTTGCTGAAAGCAGTGCTGACGGTAAGGATCGGAATTTTGACACGTGATTATAGGACGGGCTTTAGTTATCAAAATAAATTAAGGAAGTTAGGATTCTTAATTCATGCGCTTGTTCACATAGGTTTTTGAGCTATCGTTATATCACTTTAGATTTTCCCTTTATAGTTGACTTGTCTTAGATTATTATATTTGGTAATAATAAATTAGATTTCTCATGGCTAGTTTGGGTCATCAATCTTACCCCCAGATTTTTGCTTGAGTAGATGAAGAGATGGCTTCCCCGGGGGGAGGCCATTGCAGGCTTTGTAAAAGTTGATGAGAGGTGTGAGCAGTGGCGTAGCTTTCACTCCGCATCACGGGGGCAGGATACAGAGGGCCTAAGGCCTGACTGGCACCAAGTGCGTAACTCTTTGTAAGATCCGGCTTGGGGCCCCAAACCTGACTTTGCCGGGTGGCCCTAATGTTCTCCCTTACGACACTGGGTATGAGATAGTTTTAGTATTGTTATAAAATAAATTGTTATTTGTTGAGAAAGTGCAAGTAAATTTAATATAGGCAGTGTTATCAATAGCAATATATATTATGTATAATTATAATTATTATAAATGATTTTTTCCATAAAATTTCTATTTCAAAATTTATCAAAGCATTTCTTTCTAGAGATTTATTTCGTATCTTTCTAATGTTTAAACATCAGGAAGGCATAAAATATCGAAAAGATATTAAGATGGAAAAGATATCTTGTACATCAACTTTTAGTACAGCATTATTTTCTGTATCGAGATAAATCTTTATCACTCTTCCTTCAAGAAATATGTGTACTTAGGAAGAAATTGACGTTGGAAATAAAAATTATCATGATCATCCTATAATATCTTACAACTATATGATATATCTATAATCAGTATTATAATACGAAAAAGTTAATAACTTGGAAGAGTAATGGGGACTTTTATTTCTTTCCAGCTTTTTATCTAACTCGGAAATGAAAAGATATGTGATATAGAGCTTGCTTTTTTTCAACGCATTAATCATCAGGAGGTTATTGTTTTAGCTATCACTAAATTGGTCAGCTCATCACTTTTCAAAATTTGACATTTATACAATAAATAATATATAATTATACATATTTGTCGATAAATTATAATAAAACAGGGTGTTGACAAATTAGTGGGGCAAAAGAATGATATATTGCCTGTAGTTTATAAGAAAAAATACACACTGTTGTATATATAAGATAGAGAAATAGTCCAAGTTTATCATTATCACAAATGTTTGATTTGGCTTTCTTTCGTTACTGTGTAAATGTCCCATGGTTAAATCAGTTCTTGCCACAAATATGTCAACCTGCTTCTGTCGTTCAAATTAATATCAGCTAGATTCTTGATAGTTATTCAGAAATAAATGCAAGAAAATGACTTGATCCTTTAAAAAACCCCATACACTGAAAACCAGTGGAGATCGTGATGACCAGTGACACCTCCACGATCAATCCAAACTAGTACCTCAAAATCGATTTAAAATATAACGTCGTTATGGTAGCGACAAGGCACGCCATCCTGTTGAAAAATGTAACCTCCTGGCATTTTTCTTTGATGAATGGCATAAGGAAAGTCTGTAGCATGTCCAGGTAAATAATTTCTGTAACAGTCTTTTCAGCGAAGATAAATGGACCGAGAACATTCGAGGAATACAGTGCACAAAACACGTTTACCTTGGGACTATCCCTTTCATGTTCTAGGATGGCAGGAGGCTTTTTCAACCCACAAATTCTTATATTATGACAACTAGTGCCCTCTATGTATAAACTTACGATACATTCCTACTAGTTTGATTTTAAACGAGTTAATTTCATTTAATATTTCAAAAGTTCTTAACTTACGAAGTTTCCCAACTAATTTGTACACCACTGGCGTAGCAAGTCCTGCGTGGGCCCTGTATAAAAATTCCTTGTGGGGCCCTTTTTGGAGCCCCTTAACATTTTACGATGTTTTTATAGCACATTTTGGAGCTCTTATAGCTTAGTGCTCCGTATCATTGACACGGCTGATACGGCGGTAGCTACGATCTTGAGACACACTGAATTGAAAAAATGAAAATTTTGTTTTAAGTTCATTTAAGATTGAAATAAGTTTCCCATAATAATCAAAATGTTTTGTTAACTATTGACTACTTTTTCTAACTTCTTGGAGGCTAAAACTGTCCTTGCAAAACTTTGCATGAAACAATTTTTCATAAAAAGATTTGGAAGAAATATTTTTTAATGATCTTAGTGTTTCTTTTTGTCTACAACATATTCGTAAATGAAGTTTCCGGGAAAGTTAGTAATAGCGCGCGTGTTGAAAAAATGACACGTTGTGATAAATTAACATCTGACGTAATGAACAATGAGACTAATCTTCAGTAAAATATTTTCGTACTTTAAATTAAAAAATATGTTTGTTTAAACATTGATTGTTCTAAGATATTATACAATAGTGCAATGTTTTTCCTTCTTTTTTTCCTCTTTATTTTTCATTAAATGAGAATTTTTGCAAGAGAATGACAAAATGAGAGAGAGAGTTTTCAAAGTTTACTTACGTCTTTATTCCTATATGTTGATCTTTTCTAGATTTTAGATGTGATCATGATAATTATTTTGTGACAAGATAGTGCCTGATGGATTAGATATTCGAATCCTGATTTTACCAATAGATAAATAAATAAAGGAAATAGTAGAGTCTACATGATGGATGATGAGATACATTATAGTAATGGGTATATAATACTAGCTAATGTTCGGAAAATTGAATTATGCTTTTAAATACTTATGTGGTGTGGAAATTTAGTTTCAACTGAGGGGCAACCCGAGGTTCATCCTCATCATCTGACGATGGTATTGAATCCTGAAATACATGATCAATAATTTGTAGAGTAGTAAATAAAAAATAAAAAACAGTACAGTAGAGTCCCGAAAACTTGACTTAATTGGCCAAAGGGTGGCCGAGTTTGTAAAAATACCAAGTTATCGAGAATGGGATGACAAAAAACAAGCACGAGTGTTCCTCAGGAAATACTGTACTGCATTTGTATGCTTTGCTTGCTTGAGAATACAACATAAAATATTCTCCCTCAATACCTGTGAAGTATTCCCCCGTGGGTAATACCTCACCCCTAAGTTAACTTAGTGATCTAGAGGTGTGGGATTGAATGAAGAACCAGGCGTTGTCATGATCTTAAATTGCCTTTATTAAGATCTTAACTTAAACACTAACAATGATAATATTTATATTATAACTTCGCGGATCTTAGGTGAGAAAACACAATACATATTACCAAATGAGCGCGATCTTAACCACTATATTTAACTTTCCCTCCTATTCCTAATCTATGTTTATATCACAGTTACTAATAGATACTAGAATGATCCTAACTTAATCTCTTGTTTAATTGCAATCCTCTCGGATCCTCAATATCTTTAGATTATCTCGCGTGGAATTGGATCCACCTTGACTTGATCGTTCTGTCATGGATAACTTCACACTCAACGACGGCTTTCTTCTCTTTTCCTTCAGTTCACGCGCTTAAACCAGACTACCATAATCACTTCCCAATAGGTCATGCGCTTACGTTAAACTTCTGCTATTTAAAAGGTTTCTAATTTGAATGCTCACGTTGCGCTTCTGGATTGGGTTGAAAAGAATTTGTCTTTTTCGGCCCCAAAGAGGAGATTTTAGTACAAAACGCGATGAGCCCGTCACATACTCTGAAACAAAGGAAAATTACGTATTTTATGAAGGCATAGAGCATTTACTACATGAACATAAAAATTAATGAATACTTAGTATACAGTATTTTACATGATCAGACACACCCCAGAAAAACAGCTTATGATGGCATAACGGTGTCTATAATGAAAATAACTGGCTACTTTTTTTTAAAAAAAAAGTGTAACGTCCTGTTGTTTTCCATACTGCATTCTGTTTTTTGCTGCTTCGTTACGAAGATGACGAAGGAACAATAAATACATTATCAATGCACCTTGTTGCTCAAAATACTGAAATGTGGGTTCCAATGGTCTTTAGTCCGCCTCAGTGCTGTACTTGGTGCAGCGCTGTTGAGGCCGGATCATTCCTGTGAAAGACTGCGTTAGGACAACATTGAACTGCTCGTTAATAGAAACTTTGATAGGTCACAGTAAGAAGTCAGAGGTCACAGTGTGAGAAAGTCCAAGCGAATGTGAAGTCAATCGGAGAGTCCGTTGGAGTGTGTTGCGGTGTTGTAGAGTGTTGAAGCGTCCTAGAAGCAAACGCTTCAAACTGTGGGTGCGCCTCCCTTGGGGGCGCGAGCCATTGAAAAGTCGAAAAAAAAAGGTTATTTAAAAATTATTAATTTATGAAAGTAAACAAACAAAATACTTTTCTGATATAAAAATAAAATATAAAATACAATTTGCACTTATATAATACACTTATAAAGTATCAGATTGCAATGTATGTGGAACCAACCGAAATCTTCCAAAAGATTGGATTCTTTAGACGGCGGGTTTTAGGGGTATTAGTTAATTTTGAAAAAAAAATAGACAACATAGTTCAAGAAAGAAACTAGTTGAAAACTAAATAATATTAAGAAAGGGAGTATTTACATGGGGAATATATTTCAAAAAGAATAGAAAAGTTGATAAGCATATTTCGAAGAATAGAAAGTTAGATCACATTACTTTAAGGAGGCAATTGAGATTAAATAGAACCCTTATGGTGCAAGACTTACCGCCTGGCTCCGGAACGAACGATAAAACCCGGCAGGGGTATACTACCGCCTGGCGCGGACGAACAAGCGCGCGTCGAAATACGATTTTCGACGAGTGAGGGGCTTCTGCCGAAAAGGTTGATGACGGCATTTTAAAAGGGACGCTAGATGGCTTTGATGTGGAATACTGTTTTGATTAGAATTGCCGAACTCGGTAAAGGGTATGATCTAACCTTTTACAAATGGGATATCCTACATGTATATTTTATTATTAATTTAACAATACTAAGTTAAGAACAAATTTGATTATTATGAGTGCCCCTCATGGGCTTGTTAACACTACCTTGATAATTTTTATGGGTTATAATTTAAATTTTCTTAACTGCTTTTTTTAAAAGTTACGCGTTTCGCTCCTCAATACCACCGTTTCTACGTAGACGAGCGCATTTTGATGTTTTTGGGGGGGAGGAGAAAGAAATAAATAAAATCCTTCGCAAACACTGTCAAGGTCCTTTTTCATTCCAAAGCCATCGGAATAATTTTTTTGGGAAGCAGCACAGAAAAGATCGTACTTTGGGAAAAAACGTATATATACGTCCAGAAAATTAATGTTTTGCTGAGCGAGACGTTTATATACGTCGGTGGCATTAAGAGGGGTTTAAAATCGTAATGTAGCTTTAGTGTCAAAGTATAGTATTATTGAATTCAATACATTGTTGTTGTATGGAGGGGGGAGCGATGAAAATGATGATTGAATAGTGGGTCGCGAGATTTAAAGGGTTTTAGAAACACTGTCGTAACGGGGTTTCTCAAACTGGGAGCCGCCCCTTGGGGCGTGACAACTCTACGAGGGGAATGTGAGCATATTGAAAAGTCGAAACAAAAGAATTAAAAAAAATGTTAATTTACTACAAGAATATAAAAACAAAATACATTGTGACGTAATAAAAAATAAAATGCGTATTTACACTAATATGTTACACGTATAAATGTACCAGAGCTACACACAATGTATTTGATAATTAGTTTAACAATATTAAGATAAGAAAAAGTTTAGTAATTACGAGGGATTGTCATATTAACATTTATACAAAAAATAACACTTATCTTGATAATTGGCGGCTTAATTTCCCTAACTACCGATTAAAAGTTTTGCGATTGCTTCCCAATCGAACCGTTTTCACGAGGCGCGGTATGTGATGTATTGGGTCGGAAGGAATAAAGAAGCAAAATTTAAAAAAGAAATCCTTCGCAAACATTGTCCCGGTTCTTTATTGCATTCCAAAGCCTTCGGGAAAAACTTTATGGATAGCACTGCGCAGGAAAGATCGGGACTTGAACGACGTCTATATACGTCCAAAATTTAAAGTTTGACGGGGGCGGGCGTTTATATACGCTGGTGGAATTAAGAGGTTAAAGAGTTTCGTAGTTCAGTAAAAAAATAGTATGATTGAATTTTAAAAAGTTAAGAAGAAGGGAAAAG
>BMAV01002366.1:77104-102763 GCA_019973955.1 Trichonephila inaurata madagascariensis | reverse complement strand
TTCCTAGTTAAAAATTGATTGTAAATTTAAACTTTTATTAAATTGTGTTTAAAAATAAGCAAAGCAATAATGTTTTGATATCAATCGAATAATTTGTATTTCGCTATATGTGCAGAATGGGTTCTATATTTTTCATATGTACAATGCATTTATGCATAATTGCTGCAGATGTGATTGTTTTTTCTCGACTTAATAAATAGTACGCTCTAATGACTTCGTATTTCTTCCTGTTATGATATATTATAGAAGTCTTTCTTTAACTGTGTGTCCATGCTAGTGTTTATGGCCCTGAGCGCGATTGGATTCGTGTCGTAAGGAAAGTGATGTGTGTATGGTTAAATCTGTCGAGGCTCAAAGTCTCCCTGTTGTCATGGTGTGGAATTTTGGAGAGTAAGTAACCAGCTCTCAAAAGTCATCTTCATCTCTTGACTGTGTCTCAGAATTACGAAAACGTTTCCAATATACCTCGTGTAGCTTCGAAATGTAAAAACAATCGATTAATCGCAATTGTGCTGGTTGGTACCGCAAAATGGTATTGACATTTAGTATATTTATAGTGATTTGTCAAGTAAACCAGTCCAGGTGATTTGTCAGGTAATTTAATGCGTCTTAAGGTATATGCATAATGCCAAAATAGTGTGGAAATCAGAATAGCAAAATTATCGAGCTATGTACTTACAAACCTGAAAATGAATAAAAAAAGAAAGTGCATTGATGACGAGTTTATTAAACAATGCATAGAAAGAGTCGCGATTATGTTTTTGCTCCAACCAAAACGCATAAAATTATTTAATCTCCTCAGATTAGGATCAGATAAACTATCAAAATAAAAAAAAATATTATCTAAAAAGCTTTTTAGGGTAGAAATGGGAATTAAAAAAGTAGGCATCCTGCTAATACAGTTGAACCAGCAGCAACTTTCTTTTTTGGAAGTACATTGATTGATAATATAATTTTCACTGAAAAAAGGGTTTTTTAATCTCATGAAAAGACAACTAAATCCCAAAGGATTTATGCGAAACGGTAAAAAATCTGCTACAGCTATTTCCTTGTTCATTTTTGAACTTGTATAGGCTCATTTCGAAGCATGAGCCAATTTCTAAGACGCGTAAGTCGCAGGCAGCACTTTATATAATTTCGGCAAAAGCTTTTTTTTCTTCTTAATTTACCTTCAGTAGTAGGAGTGTTGTTCCTTCGACTGTATTTTAGTGCTTCTTAATGACGCTTTGTGTTATGTACCTTAATTCACTAATAGCATTATTACATATGAGCAGAACATTTTACATCTTATGCCAGCAAAAATCACCAGTTTTTTTTGGCAGTTCCGATGCTCATTAATAATATTTCGTGTAGTTTTTTACTACCTCGTTTCAATAAAGGCATACTGAACGTCAGGGCCTAAAAATAGACGAGCATTAACACAATATAATAAAAAAAGCAGAAAAAATCACTCTGTCTCTATCTTCAGCCTTAATTTACCATATCAAAATAACTGCGCTTATTAATAAGCATGTCATGGATAAAATAGTTTTCTTCACTGAGATCCGAATATATTTAATATTACTTAAAATAAGCGGAGGATGAAGACGATATTATTTTAATATATACCGGTTGTCATGAGATAATTGCTATTGAGGGAAGGAAATGTAGTCATTTATAAAATAACTAGTAACAGTCGATGAATAAATGGGACCCATTATACTAGTAGTTATGTAAAAAAAATCAGAAATCTAAAAAATTAATCTACGCTATTTTTAGTGAAAATTTTGTTACTTGTCATGTGGGCCACGTGTCGACCTCGGGGCATAAGTTTAACACCTTTGTTGCATGGTGTATAGTTACTGGAGGCACTCCAGCAAAATAACATGCAAAATAGATGAACCTATACAACCATGAAATATAATTCAAAATGTACATATTATGACGGAATGGTAATATAAAGAACCTGCGCAACATATGGATTTTAAAATGAATTTTTTGTTGAAGAATTAATGTAATGAACAAAGGACAATTATGTAAAAAAACTAGAAATATATTGGAATGAAATGATAAACGATTTTTCAGCCTTAAAAATTGGTGAAAAAGCATGGACTGATGAATCATTTTAAGAGTAAAATCTGTTTTTCCCTAATGAGGTAATAATAGAGCCTAAGTTGGAAGCACTTTTCCGGCTAAAATGTATCAACATAAACTCGTTTATAATTCTTATATACGTTTAACAATATCCACATACTCAGTGAAATGCTGAACAAGCTAAGCAATTGTATTTGAATTCATATATCTCAATATATATACAAAACTAGAGTAAAATAAAAACAAAGGTAACTATTAACAAAATGGGAAACTACTTACTGCAAAGGCAGCGAATGACAGAGCAGGCTATATGCTGTTTGGTAATTGAATTGCGGGGGGCCACATCAGCCCCCTGAGGAGAAAAGCTTAAACTTAAAAATCCGAGTGTGGAGTGAGTGAATATTAACGTCGCACTGTGTTCATCTACACGAGGGCTTTTGGCGACGGACCTCGTAATTTTGAACCACGGTCAAGTGATGAGGACGACATCTGAACTGGTACCCCCCTCTCCTAACTACCACACCTTACCGACGGGAGGATGTTTGAGCTCTCGACAGACTTAACGTGCATCGCTCACCTACACTACGGGTCTTTAGTGGTACTGGGCTCGAACTCGTGACATGCCAGCCACGATCCGATACCATAACCACTAGTCTACCACGGGCACTTAAAAATCCAAGAGTTGACTGCGATCAGCGAGGCCTAGAGATCTGGGTGCCTGAAGTGCAGCTGAGGCATAAATCATCCGTTAAAAAGTTCTAAAGGTACATTAAGAGCAGGATGCGTTAAAAGTGTTACTTTTGCACAGACATCTGAACTTGATACAGTTTTTCAAAATGAAAGAAACCTTGTCAAAAGTAACACTTTTAACGCATCCTGCTCCAAATGTGCCTGCAGGACCTTTTACGGATGCTTCTGCTCACTACGTGGCAGCAAACCGATGCAATTTGTAGATGGTAATTGGAAGCCGCTGGAGCCTTCTTAAAAAACAACTCACTACAGGTCAATCACAGTGGCCACCTTATTACAAAGAACTTTTTGCCATCTACAGTGCTGTCTATAACTCTTACGCCACTAAATAATTACCAGGTGGGCAAAAAGTCCGTATAAACTTTAAAAGTTTATAAAACCCGGAAAATTAAACAAAATAAAAAACAGTTTACTTGTTTGGCATCGATAAGTCACGAGATTTTTTTCAAAATAAGAAAAAAAAAACATTCAAAAAACAACCGATAGGTGGCATTTTGTACATAAGTGAAAGAAAAGACTCGCAAATAATAGAAATAAAGTTACCAAATCATTTATTACATCAGCATGTGTTCCACATATCCACCACCACAAGGGATGACACATTCCAAGCGTGTCGCAAATCCAGTAACGGCAGAGTGCAGAATGTGCGCCTGTATACATTACAGCTCTCGGTGGATCGCATCTTTCAATTCCGACAGATTGGATGGACGGGATTAATACATCCGGGAATTTTAATATCCTCATAGCCAAAAGTTGGCTGAAAACAGATCTGGGGACCGAGGGGGCGATGTAAATTTTTAACGTTTGATAATGATTCTTAGACTTGGTCGTTTGGATCTTACACGATCCTGGAGCAATCCACTTTCCTGAAATTACTGAATAAGCTTTATGAGGCGCACTACTGTTGAAGACCCTTTTCCAGTCTTCAAATTTTTCTGATGTCGGAATTTACGTAGAGCAACAGTCGCTGATTCCTTGTTCCTGAAAAACAGTTTCACCAACATAGCTTTGTCTTTCCCACTCAGCATCCTTGTTCACTTAGTTGGCATGCTACGGAGAATCAGATCTGGATCAAGAGCATCAGCATTTGTAATCGCCTGGCTCATTTGCATCTTTCCAATTCATTCGTTGTACCAGCGCCATCCATCGGCAGGTTTTTTTTCTTTTGTTAAAAAAAAAATCTCGTTACTTATCGATACTAAACCTGCAAACCGTTTTTTATTTTGTTTAATTTTGTTTTTACTTTTTGAAGTTTATATACGAACTTTTTGCCCACCCGGTACAAGAGTCTAATAAGAAATAATGGACTAAATTCATGTGGCGTCAGGATAACATGATAACAGCAATCACGTGTTTACAACCAATCAGCTCATAAATTAAAGTGATATCTCCAGTCACATGATAAATGCAATTGCGTGTTTTTAGCCAATTGGTTCAGGCGCTTAGTTGTTACCAACTTTGGCTTTTCACAGAAACATTATTTAAAAAGAATTTTAAGAATTTAGGAAAACAAAATGCATTTGATAAAAAAAAATATACGTATAAGAACTCTTTTTTGAACTTTGAAAACTTTTTGAAGAATTTTAATACTTAAACACATTTACCCAATTATCAAATGTAAAATTTTATACAAATTTTACAAGTAGAACAACAAGTTCAAGTCCAATGTCAGTTTTGAATGCAAAGGTGAAAACGTGATTGCATTTATCATGTTACCATCAAGAATTTAGTTCATTAGAAAATCTAAAGGAATGGTTTTTAACTTGAATGTGAATCAAGATGATCTTTATATGGGTGTTACAATTACTCATCTAATTAGAAACAGGGTGCTGTAAAAAAAATCATTTGAATTATTAAGGACGGAGTAATAAATATTTTTGCATGTGTTTATTCATGTACAGATTCAGTATAGTGTTATTGTTCGATACAGTATCTTATTGCTGCTGTTCTGTATCCATAATGTAACTGTTAATATGTGCTACTATTTTATAAAAAAAGGCAAAACATTATAATCATTTCCATTTGTACGTCTACTAAACCAAGATATGATGTTCAGTGGGCTAAATTCATGACGATCACATGTAAAATACAATCATGTGTTTTCCTTTGAATTAAAAACTGACTTTAGACTTGTTGCTCTATTTTTAAAGTTTAAATAAAATTCGAGATTTAATAATTCGATAAAGATGTTTTAATATATTAAGATTCTTTAAAAAAGTGTTTCAAAAGTACAAAAATACTTGTATTATACGAGTACCTTTTTTTCCTTATGGGCCGCATATTGACAATCAAGCCTTTGTATACACAGCAAGTCCCCTAATGTTAAAGCCATTTGATGGTAGCTTCATCTAGTGGTGACCCTCGCTACCAAATTTGGAACCTATAATTAAAGTATCCGACTACGTTCGGAATCGTGATTTTGCAAAAGAGTATAAATGGATAATATTTAAGATATTTAGTGTCACTTAGATTAGAAAATGTATATAAAATTGTTTTAAGAATAGTATTGCAATAAAAAATTATTTAAGTACAATATTTTGACAAAAAAATGAACATAGAATGACCCATTTTCAAAATGTTCTCCTTTTGTGAAAAATGCTTCTATTAAGATGATTTTTTGCCTGTATATAGCTCAGACCTCTGTATAGAGGCTCAACTAGAATTTTTGAAATATATAACTTAGAAGTGGGTTTATCCATGTTTTACGACAACAGAGGAGAGAAATTTTAAGAAAAAAACGCCAATAATTATTTCAATGGGTGGTAACTCTGAAAATAATGTGAATTTTTCAAAAATCATAGTTGAGCCTTTGTACAGAGATCTGAGCTATATACAGGCAAAATATTACTATAATAGAATCATTTTTGACAAAAGGAGAACATTTTGAAAAAAGGTTATTCTAAGTTAATTTTTTGCCGAAATATTGTATTTAAATAATTTTTTTGTCAAAATGTCCTTAAAACAATTTTATACATGTATTCTAATCTAAGTGACACTAAATATCATGAAAAGTATCCATTTATGCGCCTTTTTAAAATCCCGGTTCCGAACGTAGTCGGATACCTTAATTGTAATTTAAGCTCTCGTCAGATGCTAAATATAGCCGTGATTTAACTTTGCCGAGAGTACCAGAGCCGAATTGCTACCCAAGGGATTTTTTACAGGCTACGTAATCATATGACATGCATGCCTACGATCTTCGCATCCAGAAAATCTATCGACTCCACCTGGGGTTGAACCCACAGTCTTAGCCTTACGTAGTGGGCAAGCTACATCTAAACCACCGAGTCGACTTATACGAGTACTTTTAAATCAAGTGCATTTTATTTATCTACATCAATTATTATTGTTTACAAATATATACTTTTAAGGGATTCTACAAGAAGAAAAGGTTGGCAACAGTGAAGCGCATGAGCTGATTGGCTGAAAACATATGCTTGAATTTTTTCTTATGGCTATGATGTCTCATAATATTATGAACTGATTGGCTGAAAACACGTGTTTGTTGTTATCATGTGACTAAAATGACATCGCATGAATTTAGCCCTTTAGTTTGATCTACCGATACTGATTTTCGTGTCATTGTATGATTCATTTCAATGCATCGTTTAAAATTATCCAACCAGGAAGGAGCCTCTGTTCCCTCACGCAGAGATTTATGATTGGATACGTTTTCGTTGTTCTCTACTTATTGCCTTCATGTGAATGAACCTTAAGCAAGACTAATTGCTTAGTCGAAAATAGGAAGGACAATGAAAAATATGTATTCTTGATTGCTTTTCTATTGAAAATGTGAAATCAGTGAAAATTTGCATTTGTCAAATAAACAGAACACCAAAGCTACACTACAGACTATCTATTAAAATTGTAATTTCGAGACGCAACCACGTTTTTTTGACACTGAATGGAGTTACCTGCTTCTAAAATAAACGGTATATTACTGCTAATGATTTGAATAAGAAAGAAAACACAAAATGTGTGTGTTTTTTTATTCTTTCAAGATTTTTAATACGAGTACAATAAAAATTATTCAGCTCATCTGTCATCCAGTTTTTTAGTAAGAAAGAAGGAATTTAATACAAAAAGGAGAAGCAATTTTCAGTTAAAATCAAAATAAAGGACGATCTAAAAGTAAAAATACATACATAAGTAGATTTTACAGTACTTAACGGTTATAGAGACCATGGTCTTAGGACTACTTTTTACGAATCGGTAATATTATCCTAAAACATAAATTTAAAGGTATTTAAAAGAGAGAAACTTAATTTTAACTATGGTGGAATAGAATTTTTCCACCATGTCGTGTTAGGCGTCATGGTCCATATAACCGATATTTAAATTGATTTTTGAAGTGATAACTATTTCAGGCGTGTTTTGCTGAAGAGTTAATCTAAATTAAGCGTCAGGTTCAGATGCGTTATGCTTAGTCGGGTTTACTCGGCTTTTGTCGGCAATCGTGCTCGGGTCGGCGACGCTCGCTCAGTTTTGAATTGGAAACTTTTTAGGTGCGTTTTCTTTTTAAGTAAAACTTTAATGCACATTTTTTACCGTTAAATTTTCCTTTTTTTTATTTAAATATTACTAACATGTGGCCCACTTCCATTCAACCCCTGCAAGTGAACGAAAGAAGAACAAGCGAAAATAATTGAAAGAAAAAGATTATTCTTATGTAGGAGATCAAAGATAAGAAGGAACGAGACATGGGATCTATTTTTTGATTCAGTAGAAAGAGCATTTAAGCACAAAAATGTACCAAAAAAATTAAAATTTTAAATTTTAATGAAGTGAATTGGCGAGAAAATTGCTAATATTTTGGTTTGCATCAATGATGACAACTATGAGATTACTAGAAAAAATAAAAGTATTAATTATAAAAAAGTACGAACCCTCTTCTTTTGTTTGCTTAGAGAATTTTAAGAAAAGTAAACAGAGCTCTCAGATAGCATAAGTTTCCCTAACCTTACATAGTATACGACGTTATATAAGTTATATAAACGGTACTTAACTGTTATCGCAAAGGTAATGGCGACATAATATGAAAGGAAGCACATGGTTGCCAATTCAGTGCATGCGGCACTTGGGAAATCAGGGTTGCCAACTATGCGAGTTATCTTGAACGTTGGCGTTGTTGCGATAGTACGTAAGTACCATATAAACAAACACATATTATATAAGTATAATCTACGTAAATAATATACATATTAATATTTTTAAATGGTTAGATTAATTGATATTTAAATCGTATATACTCGTATATAAATGTATATCAGATTGCTTAATTATTTATACATTGCCCTTTACAGAAAATAGATGAAATAAATAAATCTTCCAATGAATGGCCACAAGAAAGAGAACTGATTAACTCCCCCCCATATACGAAAATGTCGTAAAAAAAAACGTAATACATCCAAACAATTGGATTCTCTTGTCCAGAATAAATCAGAAGTTTTCACTTCTATCGTGTAGTTATAAGCATGCACACATATTTTTTTTATCAACTGACCATTCTAAAGCATCGTGACGGCAATTGGTGATGGATCTCGTAATTTTGAACTGAAGTCAAGTGATGAGTGCGACATTTGAGCTGATACTCTTCTCTTCAAATTTCTACCCTCCGTCAAGATGATGACAAGAACGTTTAATTGATTGATTGAATATTAACGTCTCACTGTTCAGCTACACGAGGGCTTTTGGCGACGGACCACGTAATTTTGAACCACGGTTAAGTGACGTGGACGGTACCTGAGCTGGCACCCCCTTCTCCTAACTACCACACCACACCAACGGGAGGACGTTTCAGCTCTCGACAGATTTAACGTGCATCGCTGCCCTACACGGCGGGTCTTTAGTGGTACTGGCCTCGAACTCGTGACAAGGCAAGCCACGATCCGATACCTATACCACTCGGCTACCGCGGCCACAGGAACATTTAACATGCATCGTTTCGTCTATGTGGAGGGTCTTTACTGACACCAGGACTCAAACTCACGACTCTAAGGCCTCAAGTTCGTGTCTGTAACAACACGGCTACTGTGGTTACATGTATATGTTACGACCAAAGCACAATGTTTGGCCAGTTTGCAAATTGGCAAGCCAATTCGCTTTTTGGCCAAGAGGTCCGAAGTACTTAAAATTGTATATTTTACTTTGGCTGGCCATTTCGCGAGGTGGCTGGGAATCTTTGGCCAAAGCCCGATGTCAGAATGGTAGATTGGCCGGTAGGGGGCACATCTTAACCCGTTCAGGACCATGATCACATATATGTGATCACGCATTTCTCCCTCCACGGCCCACGGTATCATATATGTGATTGAGCTTTCCCTGCTCGTAGGTCCATGATCACACCGGTGTGATATCAGAGTTAGGAACGCTTTTATATTAATTTTTATAAGCACTAGATGTGTGTGTGTGTGTGTGGCGGTTAAAAACCGTTTTTTTTTTCGAATAATGTTTCATAAAACTTTGAACTTCAATGTGTGCTTTCGGCAGCGTGTTTTTTTAAAATAAGATCCGAGATATTTATGAATATAAACAACTGCACATGTTTATTTTTCGAGATAATCGGACATTTAAAGGTTCGTGATCTATTGCTCTATGGATTTCTGTTTATATTTTGAAAGGCTTAGCAGGGAAATTCGACCGGTCCCGTGCGTGCGTATCCTCTCCGAACGTACGGGCCTGGGGAAGCGCTCGCTTCTTTCTCTTTCCGCTGGTCCTGAAGGGGTTAAACAATATTAACAACATATGCTATCTTTAAATAATATTACCAACAAAACTATTTTTCTTTCATATTTGTTTTAAGTAGTCATTATATTTGCTATTTGCCTTCACAAAAAATTTCATATTTTCTGAAGCGATATTTCTGGAGACAATGTGATTTGGGATCTTTAATATTAGGTCTTTGGAGCAGAAAAAGACTATGGATCACTCTTAAAGGCAGTTGACTAATTGAGTACTCAGTTTGCCTTTGTATTCATACACGCGATACGCAACGCATTTGCTCCAGATATAATTCGTCATTTTGAAGACCTCAAATCTAATCTTCTTTTCGCTATCATGTTGTTACAGAATATACGTTCACTGAATAATTTCTATTGCGGTTTTAATATGAGAACAGTATTACACGAGATCATATTTCTATATATTAAAAGCTTATTTTTAACTCAGAGGTGTCACTTAATCGTTTCTGAAACAATTGCACTTAAAACAAGCAATATAAAAAAAAATTAAAGTCAATTCCTAAGATCAACAAAGAAAATTTTTATTTTTTAGCTACTTTTTATTAAATAGTTACAATTAATATAAATATGTATATACATATGACAGAATCACAACATTAAGTGGTAATTCATTTTTATTAATTATCATTAAAGTATCGTATTATCATCCAAAACAATCGTGTATATAAAATTTCAGTTCAACTGAATGCTTTAAAACGTGAGAAAAAAAAAATTCTTTTAAGTTTTGACACAAGTCGCCAAAAGGGTCGCTAAGTCGCCAACGTGGCTGTGTGTGTGTATTTGCAATTCTTTAAACAAAGAGTTTTAATCAATTTTTATTAATTATAATTAAACTATTGTATTGCCATCCAAAATAATCATGTATATTAAATTTCAGCTCAATTGAGCGTTTTAAAATGTATTTTATTAACGGTTGAAAATTCCACCAAGATAAATAAATAAATAAACAAACAAATAAATAAATAAATACATAGAGAGTGTGATTTAATAGTAGGAATTGTGAAAAAAAAAAAAAAAAACAGTACGTGGAAGTACTTATTTTTAAATACTTCATTTTTGACAGTGTGTAAGACAATCTGCTTTTGATTTCTTTCTTCTTGCTTTGGCCGATCGTCCCAAGACACTTCGCGAATTGGCCGGCCAAAACCCGAAATTAAGAAAAGATTGAACGTTGGTTGGTAAGTTTACAGCAATGTTGGCCAAAACGCGAATTGGACAGGCAATTCGCGAACTGGCCGATTTCGAGCTTTGGCCGTAACATATATATATAACTGATAAGTGCATTTTTAGCAACGGAAACAAAAGCATAGTACATGTCTAACGGATCAATGAAAAATGTTTTCGATTTTTCATTATTTATAAGTGCTATCTATCTGTGTATTTAAGTGAATTTCATAAACATTGAGTATGATTTGAAAATATAATGCTACGAAATTTAATCATTAATAAATGTTTTTATTGCTTTGATTTTGGTTTTATTGAAATTTTATTTATCATATAAATCAATGTTGCTTCTTCTTTAGTATTACACCTTTTTATTTCTCTCAATCTTCTAATACATAAAAATAATTCATGAAATACAATTTATTCAATACATAAAATCCAATTTATTTTAAAATATTGCATTATGCAACTTAATACATTTACGTTATAGCGTTCTTTTTAAGCTGAGTTAAAAGAATTCCTTAATTTTACAAATGATTTAAATTTTTATGTGTGTGTGTTTAGTATAATGTATATTGTGCATTAGATATTTAATTCATACATATTTAAAAAATAATGGTGAAGGCTCTTTAATGGCTGTTAGAATAGATTATTTTCAAATATATCATTTGTATACACCTTTTAAAGTGATTTCAATTTAATCTTAAATTAGAATTAGAATCATGATGTTGATTTTTTTTATTTCGTTGTACAAGTTTAAAGCCTTGTTTATCAGATCAATTTAATGATTTTGTAAAGTTATACTTTCAACATTATCCTATTTAATGCATTCGACAAATGAATCGAATTAATCAATAAAAATAATTTTAGCAAAAGACGAGCAATTTTGCATTTAAATTACGTACTCTTTAAGTGCTTTTATTTCTCTTAACAAAACGGTACTCTGAAAAAGGGAATGTAAATATTATTTATTTGCAAATCATCCTAAGTTATTCTAATCGATGAAGTATAGTGTACTCTTTAAGAGTTTTTATTTCATTCTAGGAATTTTTATAATAAGCTTATTACCACGGAAACCATTTCAGTTACATTAAAAATTCAAAGAAACTTTGTTTAGAAACTAAGAGAAAAAATTAATCGATTCTTTTGAAATTGGCAGAGTGCTACTGTAGTGTAGAAGTTTATTCATAAAAATTTCAGGGCGAAAAAATATTTTTTGAGAACGGTCGTGACGGTGACTGATTATTTATAAATTATAATTGTATTTAGAAAACCTTTTATACACAAATTGTATCATTAATAAACAAATTTCAAATTTAAATTATTTTAAACATTTGCCCTGAGATTAAGACTTAAAATATCTTAAAACATTATATAAAACAACTCGTAAACGATTTTAGTAAGCAAACATTGGTATTAAAGAAATAATTTCAAAAGTTTAATTCCTCTTAACCCTTTATATCAACCGCATTATGATTTACTGCAGTTTTTTCATGCAATATTTTTTTTTTGATCACTACATTGAAAATTAAGGGATGTACATAAACAAAATACTCAACTTTAGGAAATTTAATGTGTTAGAGCTAATTAATTAATTAAAGATATTCCACTGTAAAATTAATTATATACACTTTTCACTTAAAATAAATAGTCAAATCGTTTTCTAAGGTCCTCATCAACATACAAACAAAGTAAGACACTTAAAGTTTAACATTAATTATTTTTTCGGTACAAAAAGGATAATCTTCGCTATCCGCTGAAAACGCAATTTCTGCTGTAAAACTATTCTCTTTCCCGGCTAAAATACTCATCATAGAACCCTCTCTGCCACATATCTTGGAGAAGTGGATTTCAAAGAATATTTCTGCTAAGTATCACAAGAATATTCGTAAAAATATATGGTTATTCTATGTAGTTTTAAAGTGAGTGATTCTTATAAGTACCGTCGGTAGATAAAGGGGTAAAGAGTGTAAGAACTAATTGAGGCCGAGGTATATTCTAGAGGTCATGATCACGGACTTGGGACCAGCATGTCATAAGTTCGAGTCCTAGTGTCATTAAAGACCCGCCGTGTAGAGGGGATGGTCCAGTTATATCTGTCGAGACTCATCCTGTCGTGATGTGGAAGTGACGAACTTCCTAATTTCGTGTGATCAAAAGACAAGGGTACTTCTAAGTAATCCCAGTCACCAAATTTTCACTCTTTAAGATGATTTTGAGGTGTAACAGCTTTGACTTCTAAATAAAGACGAATGGATAACCAGCTCAGGTATCGTTCTCGTCTCTTCACCATAGCTCAAAATTACAAGATCCGTCGCCAATAGCTCTTATTTTGCCTAAAAGTGCTACGTTAATAAACACTCACTTACTAAAAACTGATTTATCAGCGTAAATTCTAAGCTTCGATTGGTTTTTTAGTTCTCTTTAACTGTCAATTGTGGCTCTGGTATATATTTTGTCATTGTTAATATTTTAGAATTTGTAGTTGTGTTAACAATTTTTTTAAAGTTATATTTTAAATGTTATCATCATTTGCTAATACCTTATACAGATATTTCTAAGTGGAACTATGAATTTTAAATGAATGAATACGAAAAATAAATAAATAAAAAGAATCGCGAAATTGTATCTTAATATATAAAACAAAAAACTTATAGAGCATAAAATTTTTAATGACAATTATGATTAAATTATTAAAAATACCAAATCTATCATTATATTCAAATAAAATTATTTTTTAAAAATGCCATCATATCTCAACTCACCTTTCATAAATTTATTTCTTTACCCAACATATGTCTAGTAATGGACTAAATTTATGCCGGTCACATGATAAATGCTATCACGTGTTCTCCATTGATCTCAAAACTGATATTAGACTTGTAGTTGTTAGATAAAATTTCGAATTTGATAATTTGGTGAAGTAATGTTTAATTCTTAAGATTCTTTAGAAAGTTTTTTAAAACTAAAAAAAAAATTACTATGCGTATACTTCTAAATCAAGTGCATTTTGAATATTCATGTGTGTGTTATTGATGTCAAATGTGTAATTTTTATTAAAAAGTTTCTGTAAAAAGCAAAAGTTGGCAACAGGAAAGCGAAAGGATTGGTTGGAAACATGTGATTGTAGTTATCATGTGACTATGACGTCACACGAATTTAATTCATTGTGGGCGAAAGGTGTGATTTTAAAGGACTATTTTAGTATTGAGGCATTTAACCTGAGTGAAATTGTATTTCCATCTGAAAAAAAATAAATAATCACACACTCAAACTATTTAACCACCGACAACAAAAAACTGTTAACACTCTATTCAGTTCAATTCCAATAAAAATACCCATTTAAACTGCAATAAGAAACATGTGAATTATTAAAAGGGAAAGGCAAATATTTTAAACCATTTGAATTGATTGGTTGAACCTTATGCTATCCATTCGCGTAAAAAATTATTGATTAATGACCGTTATTTACCTCCAAAGCCTATATTTTCCTTAGCCTCATATTTGTTTGAAGCAGCGCAGAGAGATTTCACAATGTTTGTAAATTAACACATTGCATGCGGGAAACTTACTTTTACGATTTTTGTGCGTTTTTTCACTAGAGCGTACGTCACGTAAAAGTATGTATTTAGAATTAGTAAGGAAAAATGCCCGATACACACTTGTCCGCGGCGAAATATACCCGAAAACAATGCAAAAGAAACATGTTTAATCGAAATATATGAAAAAAAGAGCCATGTTTTTGTATTTTTTGCCATTTCTACTAGGAGCATTTTACAATGCTACAGTTTTAATCCAAGAAAACGTAAATCTCCTTGTTACAAGCTTTTACAATCCGAACACTGTTGGGACAATAATTGTTCACTTCTTCGCCAACTAATGGCTGCACGAGCCAAGTCAGAGTTAAAATCAGTTAAAAAAATACCAGAAATATAATAAACGGAATGCAATATAATAAATGAATAAAAGTATAGAACATATGCATTGAAAAATGATTATTATTAATTTTTAATATGAATTCCATAATTTTAAGCATTAATCTATTGTTTTGTATTTTATGTTAACTAACTGTACTTATTTTTGAATATTTTTTTTTTTATAATTTTAAATATTGTTTTACTGTTAACTTTTATAAAATTATAATTGTTAATATTTAAAATTATTCTTGTAAATCTGGAAACAATTTCTTTGTAACTTTTTTCTTTACCAGATTGGCAACAGTTTTAATACTGATATTTACTAATTTGCAACGTTTTCACTGTAGTGGCAGTTAAGCCTAATGAATAAAAACTGTTCTATTAATTTTTATGTCATTATTCTATTCTTTAACGATAAAGGACTAACAATTCCTTATAACAAAGCTTTTTACAATGGGCTAAATTCATGATGGTCACGTGACAAATATAATCACGCGTTTTCCATTGAATTCAAAACTGGTATTAGACGTACTTGTAAGATGAAGAATCAATTTTTCTCAAATTTTATTATGTGGTGAAGATGTATTAAGATTCTTTAAAAGGTTTCTTCAAATTAAATAAAAAATTTCATATTATACGGGTATTTTTAAGCCAAGGGTATTTTTTTCGACTTTGTGCTTTAACAAATAAAAACATTTTAAGATAAAGTTTCTGTCAACTGAGAAAAAAGTTGGAAGCAATGATGTGCATGAACTGATTCACTAGAAACGCGTGATTGCATTTATCTTAGGTCTATGTGGTCTCAAGAATTAGCCTTTTATAAGCCTCAAATGAGTAAAACGTTATGGAAAACAAATACACGGATGCACGCGCATTTTAGATTCTTTTTTGGCATCATTTCTTACTATAATTACATCCACTTTTTTTGTGAAGATTTCATTATTGATATTAATGCCATAAGGTCTTAAGGGCCATATTGAAATCGTGAACGGAATATTAATGCTATAGAAGAATATATTCTATAATATTCCTATAAAAATATGTACGACCTTATTTAAAATTTTATATTATGTAAGGATTATAAATGCGATGAGGAAAACACAGAAATGAAGTGAATGTAAGATCAGGGGAGTAACTACCACCGTATCAATGATATGAGGCCCCAACATGTGTAACTACAGTCCCCCTAGCAGGGCTCCCATATCTAAAAAAATGGCCGTAAAGGAATTTTGATACAGGGCTCCCTCACAGCTAGCTACGCCAATGTGTAAAATATTGCCACTCTATAAATTTGGCTCATTTTTATCCCTATACACTTAAGAAAAACTTCTTTTGATAGAAATACTTAGAAATCTACAGATAAGAACGATGTGTGTGTGTGTGATCTCATATCAGTAAAAAGATTGAATCATGTCTTTTTTTTTATTTCAGGTGTTTTTCGAAATTCACTTAAAATGCAAATTAAGGTTTTATAAGAAAAATGAAGGTAATTTTTTTTTTTGCAAATTTTATTTTGTTTCATTAAAAGCTTTAAGGGAAATATTACTTTTAAAATTTAACTTTTTATACGCAATTATACATTTTGTCAAGTTGGTCCCCGTGAGAATTTGTTCCATCATAAAAATGAAAATTGTTTCTTGATGTTGCAATAAGAAAGGCATTCAGATTAACTGAATTAAATTTTAAAATCTAATATTGGAGAATATCTACTATAAAATTCGGAAAAATGTTCTTATATTTATATATCTTTATTCGCCTTTTCTCCAAAATATCGAAAAAAATCAAACTCAATCAAAAAAGGAATCGAATTAAATCATATGAAAAAGTGCGTTTTTGTATTAAGATCCGCTTTTTAATATTAGCGATGCAAGTTCTTTTCATAATTTTTTATGATGTATTTTAACATATCGTTTCTATCTCCCATTTACAAAATTCAGTCGAAGCGTTTATATCATTTGCGATAGAACCAAGCACAATTGAGAATAGAATATATGCAAGGATTAATAAACCATTTACAAAATTCAGGTATAAATATTCTGACAAATTGAGCTCCTTAAGCGGTCAATTTTTTTTTGCCTAAAATGTTCTTAAAAAGGCACATTTTTTTATTGCATATAATTAGGTATAATACTTAACAGAATGCGAAAATGGAAGAATTTTATTTTAATTTTCAATTTTAAAGTTTTCACATTATTTTTTGTTTTCTAATTATGGAACACAAAAATCCCTAAATGTCTGCTTTTTATACGTACACTCTGCATGCTATGTGAAGAGTGTTTCATATATCTTAAAAGAATTTCTCAGACACTTAAAAAAATCATGTTCGTACCTTTTTTTTAAACGATTGAGGATTATGTGTGTGTGCATATGTATAAGCACACACAAATCGAAGCATGGTGTAATACTGTCTTACATTGCTACACAGACAGAATATCAGCTTTTCTTGGATTATCGTTCCATTTTAGTTTCTTCTCAAGAAACAAACTGCACCCCTTGTTCTTTATCTAATATTTTCAAGAATCTCAATTTCTGCTTTCTATGAAAAATTCCCACCTTCACCTCAAAGAAAATCCTGAATGAGAAGTATTTCAGTATCATGGAAAAATTGTGCATCTCTTAAAAAACTAGTACTTATAGTTTCACTATAAGAATGAAAAATATGTGTAAATTAAAGAAAGAAGAAAATATCAGTGCCTACACAGCGTACGGGCAAACCATTTGTGACCCGCTTTCGGTAGCCCGTACGGTGTACGGGCAAGCCAGTTAAGTGGTTAAAGTAGGTAAAGTTATAATTTTGCCACCGTATAATTTATACGATAGAGGTTGGTGTGTCATTAAGAATTCCCCTCCTCTTAATAAAAATAACGAAATTTAATTTTGTATGATACCGATCTTAATATATATTTTTCTCAAATAGAAAAGGACGTAAAATTTTTTTGTCTTACAAAGTTCTTGTAAAATGAAAAGGGGAAAAAAAGACGAATATTTAATATGAACAGTTAAAAAGTTCTTAAAACCGAAAACAGCCTAAGTGATTTGATTTGAAGGAAATGTTTCCTGAAATTTTTCTCTTCAGTTTGAGGATATTGAAAGCATAAGAAATTCCACTTATTGTCCGGAAGACTACGTATCTGATTTTGTAATAATTAAAATAAAAATCAATAAAGTTGAAAAATAACTAATAATGAAACAAGTTCTTATAAAGTGTGAGTACCTAAAAATATATACAAAACTATTTTCACTTTCAAAATCGCTTCAGATACCATTAAAAAATGTAAACCAGAATTAATTCTGGTAAAAATAAAGTTAAGAACTTTTTATACTACTTTTTTAACGTTTTATTATTGAATGAATGATGCAAGGGGTTTCACCTTCATACTGAATATTAATTATTAGAAATTAAAACCATAACCTTTTGGGTATTTTATTAAAATATTTCAGACAATCTTGTAAAGTTCGTAGATTTCAAAGCAGATAGATTTCTCAAACATATCAAGCCCTTTCATTGTTTTTGAAGAGATTCGAACAAAAATAATTCGGGCATAAGTCTTATAATAAAAGAAGTTGTTCATAATAATATGCAACTAGTTTTCATGGCCGATCAATGGAAATATAAGTTAAGTAATTTACCTTTTAAACCTTGTTAGGCAAATATTTTTTACTCTTTTTTGTATTACTTTAATAATTTCAACAAATATCTTTTTAGTGGTCCTTATATTTGCACTCCATTGAAAATGATATCGAAGTTTTTAAATCATCAAAGAATTTAAAACATATGAACAATGAATTAAAAATTTTAATAATAGTTTAATAAAATTTTGCTTGTAGTAGATTTAAATTATTTTGATTTTCAATTTGAACGATTTTGTCATGAAGTAAATCTGTATTTTTGTGAATTAGTTACTGGCATTTGAAACTTTAGTGCTAATGATCTTAGCTTAGATTTTAGTACTTAGTCTTGTATTTTGAGTAAATATTTCAAAATAAAGAATGATCCATAATAAGCACAATTTTAGCGAAATCTTTCTTTTGCAAAATATAAATAAAATAAATCGAAAAATGTTCAAAGTTAAATAAATAACTAAAATAAATAAACAAGCAAATTGCTTACCGAATTTAGTTATCCCTTATTTACAGAAAAATTCTTTTTGAAAATAATTTGGAGCTGGTAAAAAAAAATACGGAGTTATAAGCTTTAAATATGACTAAATGAAATAGTTTATCATTCTCCCCCTTAAATTCAGAATTGTATTAGAATGATCAAGAATATATCCAAATCTTCTCAGAACATCTGTTCGTCATGGATGTGTACGCCTGTTTTAATGCGAACATATTTTCAGAATGATTGTTCTGTCACACGATAAAATTCGTACATCTGTTAATAGTTTCAAAAATTTAAAATAATACATGTGTTAGAGTTTTTAAAAAAATTATTAGTGTCACTGAAAAATTTATTTATTCATATAAACTGAAAGTGTACGTATCTTGCTTTATGTTATTTTTAAAATTAGAACTCTTTGGCAAAAAAAAAAAAAAACAAAAAAAAAAAAAAAGGCAACTTTATCATTGGTAACATCGGATTTTTTAAATTCTTTGGTTCTTTGAATCACTCTCAGATGATGCAATTCTCACACGTTAGTATTTGTAAATTTCTTAAATCCTCTCTCTCTCTCTATTAGAAAAATATTTCTATAAGCAATAAAGTATATTACATACTCTAAAATTTAAGACGGACTATATTGAAAAAGAAGCAAAGTGGGAAACGCGGAAATGCGTTTCTTTTTATTGAAAATTTAAAGAACACAATCTATAAGAATTACAGTATGTATTAGATTTTTTTCATTAATCTTTGCTGTCAATTTTTTAGTTTCCCTTCGTATTTAACTACTCAATAAAAATATAAATTTATTTAATCTTTTAAATAAAAATTTTTTAAAAAAGTTTATAAAATCTGAATAAAAAACTCTAAAAATACTCAAAAAAGGATTCATTTTTTAAAAGAAATTTGTAATTTTATCATTGCAAAAATTAAAATAGAAAAAAAATTGAAACAAAGCATAAAATTTCAAATTCTACAATGAATTGTGAAGGAATCAATATTTAATTATAATTAAAAAATAAAGCTGAAAACAGAAAAGCAATGTTTAATTTAAAAAATAAAATCTGTTAAAAGAGAACAAATGGATGGAATAATAAAAGTTACATACCTTTCCAAAGTTCAGGGCTTTAACCCGCATCCGTCAAAGCACGAAACTCTTTAATCAAATAAAATTCAAGTTTGGAACATTAAAACTACCAAACAAACATTTTTTCAATTTCTTCTAAGAAATATAACAAGTCTCCAACATCACAAATTAAAAATCGTTTGCTCTTTCGAATCACCATGTTTGAAGAGGTGAGATGTTTCAGAACTTCCACTTCGCTCCGCGTTTTGACATCGTCTGCCAGTTGTAGGATTCGACAGAGAATTAGTTTTCCGTACGTCACAATATGGCGTCTGAACGATTTTTTTCCCCGACTAATTCTAAACTTGTCGCTTCACCCCTCTTTACTGCAAAGAGATACTCACAGTTAGAAAGGATCTAGCGCTGTTGAGACTCGAAGTTATTATTGATTAGAAAAATACGAGCATCTATTAACTAGAAAATTTATGTTCGATTGCTTTAAGTACTATTGTCACGAAGATGGTGGTTTTTTTTTCTGCACTCAAGTATATATTCAATAACTTCGAAAGGTAAAAGAAACATAATTGCTTGTTCGAAGGTATATTTCTTTTGATTGTGATTGTTCGTTCTTATAAAAACATTAGAGAAAAAGAAGCAACATATTTCAGAAATAATTCTTAAACAAAACGAGTTATTAATATTTATTGTGAATTGTTTTTGTAAAAGAAAAAAAAAGTTTATTGTTTTTGTTATCTGTACCTTTGAAAATTTAATTTTAAAATGCTGCAAAATTGGGAAAATGAATTTTTAATGTTTATTTTCTTTTAGGGTTTATTACTGAAATTTAATTTCCTCGTTTATTTTAGGGGAAAAAAGTGCGCGAGCTATATTTCAAGATTCTTTTCTTTCTTAATATTGCATTAAATTTTAGAATGCTATACTGAAAAATTCAGCTTGATTACTTTAAAATAAACACATTATTGGTACTAATAATAAGCTATTTTCATGCCGGTATGAAAAATTGTGATTCCTCATTTCAGACAGAAAGTTGTTACAAAACAATTATTCGGGTAAAAGGTAGGTCCATAAATCTATTTATTATAATTACAATCCCGAATGTTTCTTATAATGTTAGCAACTTTTTGCAAAAAAGGGAAAAGTGTAGATAAAATAATGGAGATTTAAATTGATAATAAAGCATATTTTTTCCTCGATTTTTCTCTATCATTATCAGATACACAGCATACGATTAATACTGGCTTAATGAATAATTTGGTAAATTCAGCAATTGTATATTACATTGTACAATGGGACATCGTATAGATTTCAGTTGAAATTCAATTGAATCTTTCTAAAACTGAAAATAACACTTAAGAAATACCAAAAATTTATCCTGAAAATATTTATGGTATTTTAACATCGTACTCTCAGAATTACTCAGCACTAGGGATGGATAACACGATAAAAATCTCGTAGTTTCTCGAATTTTTTTCCGGTCAAGTAACGAGGACATTACATTTGAAATGGCACCCCAATCTCCAAACTTCCACGCGAGCCAACGTGAAGACTTTGAGCCTTGATAGATTATGATTCCAGGAATTAATGTTTGAAACTCGATATGTGCTTTGTTTTAAGGTCTAATCAGAGCGTGAGATAAGAATTATTACGGTGCAGTGGCGCACAGGGTGGGGGGGGGGGGTTCCCCGGGGCGGGGGCCCCCCCAAACCCTCGATTTTTTTCAGATTGATTATATAATCCTATGTACATAGTTCGTAAAATTTAATTAAGCAGTTGCTATTAATAATTAATTTTATTAATTAATACTAATTATTTATTCAATAATTAATTTCTTATCGTTTTTTGTTCCCGAGAATCGACAAAATCAAAATATGTTGGGCGGCGTATTGGAGCATGAACGAAAATGGAGGACTTCCGACCCTAGAATCCCCTCCCTTTCCCTTGAAAAATTCCTGTGTGTGCCACTGTTAGTATGTTTATGTGAAACAAGCATATCAGGATGAATTTGCTATTATTTCGAATTTTTTTCACATTTCAGTTTTTGTAACTGCACCGGCAATCTTTGTGGATAAGGCAAATGTCTGACACATGGGATTGTGAACATATTTTTGACCTTATTTTTTGAAAAATCCATCCGAAAAACAGTGGAATTGCGTGACAACACTAACTACAAGAAATAGGAGAGTTTTAGAGCGGACGGAAATATTTAACTAACAACATACCAATAAAATATGACTGCCCCATACAAAAAAGTTTATTTTTAAATTCTAATGATGTAAATAAATAAATAATGAAAGCTTTCTGGCTATGCGCGTGACATCTTTTACTAAATTCTAGTAGAAAAAATGCAATTGGGTTCTCATTTTTTTTGTAGATATACATGGACTTTGTAATACCACTTTTAATCACGCCACAGATATATACACGCAGTATTTTTTTTTACCTCTAATGTGATTTGAATAACTGAAATATATTGAAACAAAGACCACAGTTACTTTCGTTAGATGAACGTTTTTGCTACTTGTTTGGCTGCTTTTGTTTCAATTCAAGCTATTAAGAATAAAAGCAAAAATATATTCAAAATAAAGTGGAGTTTGTTATATTACGCAATAATTTCCTTTTTAATTATATGCCATTTGCTAATGTTTCTATCCGTTGGAAATTTTTCTGAAATTTTAGTTGGCAGTGTTACAAGTTTTCAAAGAAAAAAAATATGTTTGATTGTTAAGGCTTTGAATGTCTTAGCAAAGTAAAATATTTTAAACTCGCAACGTATTTTTCATACATACATATATATACCAGCAACGCGTTAATAAAGTTCTCCAAAGCTATATTTTATAATATTCGATGTTATAAAAACTTAAAAAAAACTATAGGAAAGGCAAATATAATTTTTTTAAAAATTTTGAGTATGCATTTAGTTTAAGATATGCATTTTTTGTTATGCATCAATGTTGAAATATTACAATATAGCATAAATTCTAGAAAAGATTTTTTCAAACACGAACCTTTCATATAAGAGGGGGAAAAAGCCTCTCATACACATTAATTTTATATTTTAGGACTAAAGAAAATATTTTGCTCGTCAATTTAATCTGAATTAATTGTACGTTTTCATTATTATAAATGTGTTGTAAGAACTCTAGACCCATTCTGAAACTCTAAGTGGCAATGCGGACTGATCCAAAGTACTGCGCACGCGCGAGTGCCACACCATACTCAGTGATTGTCTCTCGAATAGAGAATTTTATGAGCTCTAACAGCGAGTTTTGTGTGATGGTTTTTGTATCTGCTGTAGGAAGATGTGTTGGATGCTATCCTGGTCCAATTTTTTGTGTGTTTTCTCTAAAAGTCAATCATTCGAGAGATGTATTATTTACCTAAAATATTTTCCCAATAGATGTAAATATTTGTACATGTGAGTCGTCCCTTGTGTTTGTAAATAAACTTCTAAAGCAGTGGTCTTCAAAACTTTTTAATTCACAGAACCCCTAGAACTTGAAGGTGCTTTCGTTGAACTCCTAGAACTAGGAAGTGTTTTTATGGAACCCCATTCCGTACACATACTTCGATGAATATATCTCAAAATAATATTTAAAGTCGATCAACATATATTATAGGCACTTTATGTAAATGCAATTAAAAAGTGTTGCATTTATTATTAAAATCTGATCTAATTTCTTAGTATAATTTACTCATTAATAATATTAATTTGGGATTTAAGTATCACCTATCCATGCGTTATATTTAGTAACTGGAATAGTGCTTCCTTTTTTTCACACGAACTGTCGAAGTTAAATGCAATCGTATTACATATTTTGAGTTTAATTTGTTTTTATACTTAGTTTTTGTAGCCACTTACATTGAAAAATATATTTCACTTAAGCACAATGCTCTGAATGCCATTTAAATGTTTATAACTGTGTGAGACATCCCCTGTATTTTTGCAAGAATTTTCAAATAAAATTTAGAAGCTATTCTTGCTTAAATTTATATTTTATAATCAACTTTGTTGATGTGTTGTTCCCTTTTCTTCATTATAGGCATTGTTTCCCCCAAATGTAAAAAGATCCACTTTTCATTGGAAAACTATTTACTTTTTCAAGACATTGTGCTAACTAACGAGTATAAAATTATCTCGTGGAACCCTAGATAGTAAAGAATAGAATATTCACAATCTAGTAGAAAGTGTATATATTATATAAAGATAAAACGTTTTAATATTATTTTATTATATTTTAATAAAAGTTTAAAAGTGTTTCGAAATATAGTTATTATATATAAGTAAAATTTTTTCAGTTTTAATGAATAGGGGGAGAGATGAGCTTTAGATACTTATAACTATACAAACTTCATGGAGAACGTGAATCCATTTTGCAAACATATTTATTTTTTCCTCGATTCTTTTATTGTGACTCATGGA
The DNA here is from genome assembly GCA_019973955.1 of Trichonephila inaurata madagascariensis. Lineage (NCBI taxonomy): Eukaryota > Metazoa > Arthropoda > Arachnida > Araneae > Nephilidae > Trichonephila > Trichonephila inaurata. The sequence goes on along the minus strand of BMAV01002366.1, from coordinate 78,513 downwards.
ACCCTAGGATTCTGTGGAACACAGTTTGAAGACCACTGCTCTAAAGTATTATTCGAGCTTCATCTTTGAAAATCCCACGACACTATACTGTCATTAATCATTGAAACAATCTTAATTAGTTTCAATTCTCTATGACAGATTAACTATATATATGTTTAGTTATTTAAATAAATTATTTACTTAATTTTGACTAAATTTTTGTTAATTTCAGGTATGGTAATTTACATAACAATTCGAACTTCTACAGAATAAATTTGAAGAGTCGAAAGATAAACACTTTTTTCGAATCTAACTTGATGTGAAGAGGCACAGAAAGCAAGAGGCAATTGTCAGTTACAATTTTCGTGAATCTAAATCATGTTTAGGTGAACGAAGATGATACTCAATTGTCATCTTCATTTCCCAAGCATTTACACAACAAATTTAGGGGCTGCAGAATTCATCTCGATACATTGAAGAGCTGCATGAATTAGAGCTCAATAAGATTATCTAACAGAATTGCGTTACGATCTTATAATTAACGGTCCTTTAACCCTTTAACACCATATGAGTTACCGAAATTTGACCCCAACCTGCACGGGCTTTGGTATTTTTTATTTCTGTGTTTGATTTGCATGCATTTTTAATTCTTATTCTCAGATTATTAGTGTTTTTAAGAGATATAGTTTGCCAATATATATATATATATATATATTACTAAAATGCTTCTCATCCGGGATTTCCTTTGTGATAAAGGCGAGAATTTCTCTTTGAAGGCAAGAGTTTAGATACTAGAAAATTTTTTGTTAAGGAACAGGGATCGGCAAAACAATGTGTAGTTTGTTGATGGAGAAAAAATGAAAAAGGAATAATAATAATTATAAAAAAAACCCTACTCACACACATTTCTGTCCTGATTGCAATGTGAGACTTAATGTTACATCAGGATTCAAATCGTGTGTGCATATATATGCATACACACACAAAAACCTCAGTCGTTTGAAAAGAGGTATGAGCATGAACATTTTTTGTAAGTATGAGAGAGATATAAATTCTCTTAAAATACATGATACATTCTTCATAGTATGTGCAGAGTGTATATATAAAAAGCAAACATTTCAGGATTTTCAAACCCCATAATTATAAAATAAAAACAGTTGAAATTGAATATTTAAATAAAATTCTTCTATTTTCTCAAAGTATTAAGAATTATGCTTAATTTTATGGAGTAAAAAAAATGTGCTTTTTTTAAACAACATTTCGGGCAAAAAAATTGTTTGGTTAAGGGGTTAAGTTACTGTTCAGATTATTGTGTAATTCTTTTGAAATGGGGGGAGAGATATATTTTATCCGTCAGTAATGATTTTTTTGGCTAACCATAAAAGAGGTTATATATATATATATATATATATATATATATATATATATAT
>BMAV01002366.1:50461-69019 GCA_019973955.1 Trichonephila inaurata madagascariensis | reverse complement strand
CCCCCCCCCTCTCAACTGATGACGAGCTATGAAGCAATATGCTTTAATGACTGTCTAGTCAACAGATACAGAATAAAATCTCCGACTTTTTGTAAAGAGGCTTCCAAAAGATTTTCACATAATTTTAAGACTTACATCACTTATTTATTGATGTAATTATTGGCTTTTAATATAGGTCATTCGAAAGGGGGGAAAATATATCTAATTGAACTACCAATTAAAACAGGGCGTTTTTTCCCCATTAACTTAGAGCAGCGTTTCTCAAACTCTAGGGCGCATCCCCCTAAGGGGGCATGATAACCCAACAAGGGGGGCGCGAGCATATCGAAAAGTCAAAAATAAAACATTACTTAAAAATATAATTAGTTTACCGAAAGGAAACAAAACAAAATACATTCTGGCATAATAAAAAATAAAATACGCATTTACACTGATATATGTTTATAAATGTATCAGTGCTGCACACTGTATTTGATAATTAATTTAAAAATGCCAAGTTAAGAACAAGTTTAACAATTACCAGTGACCCCATGGGCTTGTCATGTATAAAATTATATAAAAAATTTAATACTTACCTTGATTATTTGTACGGTTTGTAACTAAATTCGTTTTGTAGATTTACGTCAAAGTACATTATTATTGAATTCAATACATTGTTATTGTTTGGATGGGGGAGGGGGCGCGAAGAAAATTATGACCGAAATTAGGTCACAAGCATTGTAAGTTTGAGAAACACTGGCTTAGAGAAATCTTCCGTTCAGCATTATTTTTTGTCCGATAATGGGAACTCTGTAACATTATCTATGCTGAGTACAGGCATATGAATTGTGAGTTTTAATAAATATACAATTAAAAAATATGCCAATGTATAAACTAAACTGAGCTCAACACAGTGGCGCAACAGCTTGTAGAAGGCCAAGGCCTACAGGGTCCGTCTCCATTTACGGGACCTTGGACGATGAGAGGCATGAGCAGATGTTCTGATCAGTTGGACAGTCTGAAGCGAAACCAACAGTGTTTAGTTCCCAAACAAGCTTGGTACTTATTTATCGAACCACTGAAGGGGTGAAAGGGTAAGTCGACCTTGCCCAGTCCGAGATTTGAACCTGTGGCGTGGAAGTGCGATATGCTGCTACTCAGCCGCTGGGCTTCAGGTCAATTTATACCAAAGAATAAATATATTAAAATTGCATGTATATAATTTAGTTGTACAGTTTAATAGTGGGTATAACAGTTGTAAATTTTAAAGAAATGAAACATGCATGCACCTCAAAGCCGTATGAATAACTCGACCAGGCAGAGAAAGAATTATTTTAGAAAAATGTCACTCTTCAAAATATTAAAAAGATATCCTGAAAAAAAACAAAGATGGAAAAAGAAATATTAATAAACGCGCGCGCGCGCGCGAAAAAGAAGAAAATTATAATACATAAACTAGTAAAATTTTAAATTTATTACTTAAAAGTATTTTTATCACTTTTTTAAAAAAAAAATATTAAGATTTATTTTTCTTAGCCTATTGTTGTTTACATAAATAAAAACCTTGTATTTCTCGAGATTTATTTTTTTCATTTGAGGAGGGGGGAGGGACTTGTCAATATTTTGCTAAAATTTCTTTTCTTGGATTTATTTAATGTTTTCTTATAAATCGTTTGGTAGTTATAAGTATTTATATATAGTTCGAGTATTAGATTTGTTTGATTGTACAAATCATTAGCTGTAACATTTAATTAATATCTGTTTCTGTAACTGATTTTTTAAAAAAAAGAATTTGTAAGGTACTTAACTGTAGTACTCAAGTTTCGTCTGGGAGTATAGTTTTATTTTACGAACATGTTTCGTTGCAATAGTTTTAATAGAATAAAAGATGTTCTGCATAAAATGTCAGGATTTCATATGATGCAAAGAAGTTTAAGTATGGAAAAACTACAAAAATATGTACGAAATTGATAGCTATTTCCCTTTTAACTGTCTATGCATTTCGGAAATACTGATCTTTTTTTCAACAAAAAAAACCCTGTGTACTTAGAACATTTTTTAAAAGTTTTGTATTTGAACCATTATAAAATTTTTGAAAGTAATACAAATAACTTGATAATAATATATTACTAGGTTAAGTTTTTTGTTAATATTTCAAGTTATAGAATGTATGAACATTAAAAATAGATCTTGAGTTTTCCTTCAGAGTAATTAACAAAAATAATTCAATATTCTAGGTAGTTTTGAAACATTTTTTTTTTAATTTTAAAGATTAAAAAATGTTTATCAAATTTATTTTTTTTCCTGGTGCTTTATAGTTCAAATAATAATCATAATTTATTAAAAATGTTATTACAACAATCTTTTTTTAAAAAATAAAAATCTCTATTTCGTGTATCTTTAAAAAAATTTTTTATTAAGTTACAAACGTTCAAACACAAAAATATGAACATCCATTCTTTCAGCGAATCTTTCTCCATCTTGTATTCCTATTTCTGTAAATAGACTATAAAAATACACAATATTTAATTCTCTGCGTACTTAATCTCTCCGAATGTTAAAAGTAATTATATATATAAAAAAATCAAAGTTTGAGGGGTCTTTTGATAACTGGATAAGGGAATAAATTGCATAAATGCATATAATTCATTAGGTCCTACAGGTGCTTACCTATAGTTCAACTATATGTTATACATTTCCGAGAAAATAAAATAAATTTCAGAAATGCTGTTTAGTTAAATATTTCTTGTACATATGTTTTAATAAACTATTTCTTTAGTAACACTACCTTTTAAGTAAAAAATCTGTTACTTTTGTACTCAAGTATCTAAATATGCATAACAATACTTTTTCTTCCTTCATCAGATAACCAGTACCGTCCATACCAACAGTAAGACGAAACAATGGAGCGTAAAATCATGGCATCACCTTGAATATGAATTATTTATGTTCCAAACTAAATGCATTGTAGTATATCTCACAGCATCATTTTCATTTCATTATAATAAATTATATTTCACTTTGAATGTGTCCATGTGTTTTTAATTACATCAATTTCCCTTTTTCTTAGATTTTTCTTTCTTCAATTATGCATCATTTTATTCATATTTAGTCTAAAATTTAGAGCTCATTTTATCTGTGTTAAAAATGTTCACATGAAAATAATTTTACAATTAATGGCTTACTATGGTAGGTGCCTATATATCCTATATCCATATGAACTTATATAAATATTGAAGAATTTTTTTCCCGCCTCAAAAGATAAATAGGAACAATTTATTCTTATCACACAAAAAAAAAAATAAATAAAGACAGCTTTTCGTGTAAGTAAAACTTACTTTCATTGATAAAATATGAGACAAAAAACTTTTTAAAAAACCCTCTAATGAAGCAGTTGTTCTATTTCTTTGACTTCTTTTAAATTGTTTGGCTGTTTAAATGTCGTATTCTGGTACTGGAGGCATATCTCATGATTTGGAACAGTGGTCAAGTGACAAGGATGATATCTCAGCTGCAACCCTACTTTCCGTAGTTGCATATCATATCAACGTGGAGATTTGACGAAGATTCACAGAGGGCATTAGCCTTTCTATGCGATCTTTAATGGCGCCTGGATTCGAACCCACGGAACAACTCTGAACACGATCTTGCGACCATGACCACTTGTCTAACGTAACTTCTCAAATCTTATTTTTAAATTTTAGTTTACCAACCAAAAAGAAGGCCTTCAAAAAATATTCCAAACTTCACCTCAAGACACAGACTTTATTTGCATACACCCATGAGGAAAATTAGAAACAATAAAAGAATTTTTGGATACTTGCTTTCAATAAAACTGTAGAAATATTTAGCTCGTACTCAATTCATGATTTATTTCGAAAACAGTTGAAGAAAATTATAAACTACAAAAGTTTGCAAAATATAACGATTATTGGTGACGCGTTTCCAGCTTCAATATATTTCGAAGATAATACCTCCTAAACTTCTAGTGTCTTCACATTTTTCACATCAAACATGGGGACTTTTTACAATTTCTGAGAAATTAACTTAATAAATTAAAGAAAAATTCACAGTTAAATTCTAAATATGATTCTAGATTACTTAACGTTTAAGTTTCCCTTACATATACAAAATTATCAATCATATACTCATTTATTAAGTTGCTATAAATCGAACTTAAAGCTAGGCAATATATAGAAAGAAGTATAAACAAGACAATTTAGGTTCTAGTTAAATCGCCCCATAGTATACCAGTAAATCCTTAGTATTTTGATAAAGGTCAAATTGTTATCACTCGACACCTGGGAACAACGATTTCAATAAAGGAAAATCTATTGGGCTGCTGACGTGCAGTTGTTGTGAATACTTATCAAAAGGATACAAAAGTGGTGAAACGCCAAGTCACCGGTCAGCATTTAATCAGCCATGGCACATTGATTCCAAAGAAGAGCAGAGACAGTTACGAATTGTTTATCATGACTAAGGGACAACAATGGATGATATCACCAGCAGTTACAACATTGGTGACCTAGACGGTATAATTTCACACACGGTGCAGCGTACACTGCTGCGTACGAGCCTACGCAACAAGTACCCAAATCACATCCCTGGCTAATGTAAGCAGTAGATTACAGAATGTTTGGCGTAGTTTTCCCCATCTTCGGGGGTGGATTATTATTTTTTGGAGGAGAAGGGGATTGGCAATCAAAAGAAGAGATAGTCTCTTGGTTTCGGAGCGCAAAGGCTGTCAACTGAATTTTGAGTTCAGGAAAATGAGTTCCTTTGTTATGGCCCAGTGCACAGAGCTTCAGTTTGTTGTACGAAGAAGAGATAGTTTCTTGGGTTTTGTGTTTAGCGTGGCGAACAGCGCTTGGTTTGAATGCATTGAGAAACGTAATAACTCTGTTGGATGTTAACGCGAAGCAAAGCGTCGAGAAGCATTAAGAATGCAATTTTTTAATTTTAAAAGAGAGAATTATATATATGTTCTTTTTGGCACTACATAGTGTCTAGAAGTAGTGAAAAAAGTAATACAGAAAGTCATTAAAGTCGGATACTAGGTGGCGGCGATATTATGAAATAGGGGCGATGTTTTCATGGGGTACCTACGGAATAATGATCCCCATGAAACAATTCCTGATATCTAGGTGCAATGCAAATGGGCGTATCTGGTCACCAGACCGGATACACCCCTCACGACATCAGGACCCTTTAAACATCACACCCTCCGGGGGTGATGATGTTTACCAAGAGGATAATGCATCATATCATAAGGACCAAATCATCAGGGAGTAGTTCACAGAACATTCTGGAGAAATTTGTCATGTCTTGGCTTCTGAATCATCTGACATGAATCCTATAGAATATATGTAGTTCCACATGAAAAGTTCTAATTCGTGCTGTTACGGTACCACCTTATAATACACCGGAATTGCAGGGACCAATTGGTGAGTGTCTGGTATCAGATACCCCAGACTACCCATATTGTCGACTCAATGACTCGCCAGATGCAGACTGCTTGAGATGAAAAGGGATTCTACATCATATTACAGTGGTTGCAGTGTAATGGCTCTATGATATATATGCTATTAGAGTCAAAAAATTCCCGGAATGTCCCCTACATTCACAAAGGGGTTCATTGGAGGAAAAATATCTGTTTTGGGGGTTGGCAACACTAATAAAGAAGCCACACAGCCATCTGGAGTTGATTTCCTGTACTGTTGACATTAGTTGTGAATTATTTCTGACAAACCGAATTTTTCATTCGTGAGATTTTGCAATGTCATTTTTGAAGCACCATGCGAACATCAAATTCTGTGTTTTACTTGAGAAACTACGCGAGATGCTGAAGAAAGCATACGGAAACGATTCCAGCACCAGAGGAGTTTTACCTACATCCATGGCTGAAAATGAAATTGAAGGGATTTGTAGATTCAGATGAGGTAATCCGAAATGCGACGAAACAACAGAAGGACCTCTCAAAAAATGGATTCCAGGAGTGTTTTGAGCAGTTATTCGAACGCCGGAACAAGTATGTGGATGCAGGAGGGCAGTGCCTTGATAGCGAATACGATTAAATTATTGTTCTATTTTTTAATAATTTGTAATTGTTCTATTCCGGGAAATTTGTTTAGATCTACCTGTATATGTACATATAAACGTTTAAGAATAAATTTCTTGTAAATTACTGTGATGGAGTCTATGCATTAAAATTTATGAATAAATTTTTCAAATTCTTCGCTCATTATTATCATAAACTTTATTTTAATACAAATGTTAACATTAATAAAATATTTTTAAAAAAAGAATATCTAACCTTCTTCTGATTTGTTAAAAAAAAAAAGGGGGAAGAGGGAGGGGGGGGTCATTGAATTTTCCTGTATTAAGAAGTAAGTTTTAATAACTATTATATTCATCTCCATTCTGGAATTCATATTTCTTAAAATGATAACAGTGATATTTTCACTTAGAGGATATTAATTTACTCCATAAAAAAATAATATTTTTCTTCTTGAGAATAAAAACCTCAAAATTCTCATCACAAAAGTAAATGAGAACTTCATATTACAAGTTTTATCTGCCTTAATCTATTGTTTTCTTTCATCAAATTTCTCAATTTACATTGATAAAGTTCAAAGTAGAAAATGTACTCTAAAAATAAGACTAAATTAAATAAAGTTTTTGAAAACTTTTTAGAAGCGAATTCATTTAGAAATGGAATCATTATACAAATACTTCAGATGAGTTACTCCCAAGAAAACTCTATTATTTTGCCCTAAATGCAAATATTTCTTTTATCATATGAAAGATTAATTTTCAAAATGAAATGCTTTCCAGACAATCGAAGTAGACGCAGTTATTGCATATTTACATTCATAATATATTTATTCCTCTCCACATATCTACTTCTCTCTAAGCCCAATTTACTATTTAATACACAACAATACTGATATAAAAATAAGTTTATTATCAAACTTTATACTTTACAACAGAAAAAAAATAAAAAAAAAAAACTGTATAGTAATAAAATGTACTTCAAAACAATAATTTATTCGAGTTTAGATATAATAATAAAGACGGGCTTTCGTATCTGTTTTTTATTGGATTCTGAAAGAAAAATTGATTTGTAATTCATAAAATTCAATAAACTTTTTCACAAATATTGATTTCCTTTGAGAAGGCGTGCTTCTTTCTGAAAGGTTCAAAGGTTTGAAAAACATAATTAATGACAAAACACAAGCATACTTATCATCACAGGACTTCAATTTTCCCATTAAAACTATTTTAACATCTCAGATTTCAGATACATATAAAGAGAGTGACTCTTTTAGAAACATTAACTAATATAGCATGACAATTTTCGGATTCAGCTAGTAAAAATTTCAAGAAATAGTTTTCATGGAAGTAGCTAGTAAAAGAGGCAAATTCGTAATAATTAAAAGAACTGGAGCAATTAATGAAGACCGATATACAGGGTGTGGTCTCGAATTCACGGTACAAACTTTAAGGGTAGATAGGGGGCATTATATATAAAACAATTATTCATTGTATAGGAATGTATGGACGCGAGAGACGCGGTGAGGCTCAAACAGAGGAAATTTAAAGAAAAGAGAAATGGAATTATATCGGTTAGTTGCGTTGCCGATAGGAGGCAGTAGACGTCTAGCCGCCGTTCAGCACGATGCATGTCAGTAGGAGAAAGTGCTGTAGCGTATTGATGGCTGCCCAAAATGCCTTTCCCCGACGTTCCGAGATAAACTCGTCTAGAAAAGGACATGCACGAGGACCGTTTTGAGGGTCCCGGCTGGAAGAAAGCAGAAACGGGCTCTGGATGTAAGATGGCGGCTTAGAATGTTCGGTAAATAAAATTGTATATATTTATATCTCTAGCCTGACTGTGTCTTTTCGTATCCAATACGTCACAGTGCCATTTGCAATTGGGCTGACGTCTACGACGGGAGATTTTACGTATGCCAAAAATACGAACAGGTTTCACATGTACGATTGTGAAAATGGTAACGGCAGAGCTGTGCTTCGAATGTATCAAGCGCAGTTTCCTGATTGACAAATGCTGGATCACAGAATTTTTCAGTGGTTACATCGTCAAGTTCGTGAAACACTTTCGTTCCACGTCACCAGACATGATGCTGGCCGACGAAGAGCTGTATGCAGTGCAAGCTTGGAAGAAAGCATCCTGAATGTTGTGGCTGATACACAAGAGTCAATACAAGAGCAGTTGCTCATCACGTAAGTGTGAGTCATCAGACCGTTTTTAGAGTGTTAAACGAAAATCGCTTATACCTCTTCAATTTTCGGCTTGTACAAGCTTTGAATCCAGTAGACCAGTGATCCCCAACCCTCGGTCCTCGGACCAGTACTGGTCCATGGACCAAATAGTGCTGGTCCACACAAGGAATATTAAATTATTTTTTCTTTTATATACTATGGTGTATTTCTCTAGGGTTTTATGGTAATCATTTTATATACACCATGTGTTAAATCACTTAATATTAATTTCTTTATGTAAATGTATTTTATTCTGAAGGCATGTTTAAATAGAATTCAACTAAAATTATTATATAAAAGTAATCTAAAATATAAACAATCAACGTCCCCCTCCTTCAGTGGGCCACGGTAAAATTATCAAACGTTGACCGGTCCGTGGCGATAGAAAGGTTGGGGAGTAGACTATCTTCTCCAACTCATGTGCCGAACAGTTTTGAACAGTTATTGTAAACATTGCACTTATCAACGCCGCTTTCAATAAACACTTTATCTTTCCTTTTGTCTCTTATTTTTTGTGTTTGTGCCTCACCGCGTCACTTGCACCCATACATTCCTATACAATAAATGATCGTTACAATGTCCTGTACCTACGTAGATCAGGGTTAACGGATTTTATGGTATTGCACTCTCCCTCTAAAAAAAAATGCCTTAAGAACGAGTAAATTCTATTGTCAAAAAAACAATACTTAAAAATACAGGATACAACCACAAAATTCTCACAATAAGTGCCAGAAGGTTTTCGTACCTTCTACAGCACTCGAGACACAACTAGCAGTGTCTAAAAGTACAAGTACATAAAGTTAAGTAGCAAGCATCCCCTTTATAGTGAACTCTTCAACAGTTGAGGCAATACTGGCTCAGTTTCCACAAGCGACTTCTATTTATAGTCTTCGTGGCTACCTTCCAGCGTTTTCTTAAAAATTCCGTTCACATCATAGATCATGATGTTATAGATATCTCCAGTAATTTCCAGAAGCATCCGTATAATTACCAAGTCACCAAATTTGATAGCCAAAAATGATGCCAACTTGGCTGTATCACCCATATTTCCGCAGGTTTCCATTGAAACACCATTATAACGTAAGAAAGAACGTTGCTTGCGAATATTATAATTTTCATCATAAAATAAGTTCAACAGAAAGTAATATTAACTTATTAAGCATACAGATACAAATAATTTATACTATTTTAAGAGAAAATCAAGCATTAATTGTACAAAATTCGTAACAATATATATATATACATATATATTCATAGATAGACAGATACGTATATATAGTGTGCATAATATTTAGTCCTTCATATAATAATTCCAAAGATCTTGTTCTACGATTTTTAGTACGTGAAATTGAATTATTACCATTGCAACATGATACTAAAAAAAATTTATTGTCTTGTGTAACAGGCTGTCTTGCGAAGTTTCCCTTTTAAAATAACTTAGGGATTTTCTTTGATTTTATCGCAACCACTTTCTTACAGATGGTACGAGACATCTAAATGTAAGTCACAATATGAAGTGGATTGAAATAGATTTAGAGACATGATAATAGCATAGGAGTGAATTTCTGCTAATTGGACAGCATTTCCGAACGCGTTTTCTATGCTTCCAGCTTGTCCTTTTGAAAAACTGTCATAAAAACTTATTTATCCAAAATGGTGCGGAGGCTGCTGGTGCTGGTTCCAGGTGGTTGCCATCTCTTCTGGTTATATCACATGAGTAGAACGTATAATTCTTTGTAATTGCACTGCGAGTGTAGATCTTCTCGTAAATACATAAACTAAATCTTGTTGGTAAAAAGTATATTTATGTTCATAATCTGTTGCAATTTCTACACATGCTTCCACATCGGTATTAAATGGAAGTTTTTCCAAGTACGAAATCTTCAGTTACGTACTCAGATTTTAAGTACTGCATCACTGTCTATACTTAGGGAAATAATTTATTTAAAAAATAGCGAGGGGATTGGGTGAATGCTCAAAGAGTTTCTTACGTAAATGAAAAAAAGAATTGGCTCATTTGGTGGTTGCTATGATGTAGAGGTGTAAAGAATACAAAATGCGTATATCTAAAATTATGCTAATTCACTATCACTATCTATGACCTTTTATCATACTTCTGGTTGGGAATGAACCTCATGTTGTTAAAAGTAATTAGTTATAGAGAAAAAAAATTCTCGGATGGCAATTTCAAAACCATCCACATCATCACAGAAGGCGATTTTCAGTAAGCAGTAAAAATCAAGAACAGCGATGTTGGCCCAAACTTCCCCATTATTTTTTGACAAATGATGGCATCAAAATAAATTCTCACATAATTATAATAGAGGGTATCTCCGGACCGATTGATAATTCTGAATATCTATATGTTGAACTTTATGAGACAACGATTTGGTCATAACACCAGGTGAGATATCAATTTACATGAAAATTTGTATCTTCAAAAATGAGAACTTTTGCACATACCTGATAGATTCTAACTCTTATGATAGCTTCTTCTAATTTTTCACGGATAACATATCTACATTGTACGAAAGCACAATCTTGAACTGAGAGAATAGTTTCTAAACGAAAATTTAGTAAATAATGCCTCGTTATGTCCCGCTGAGCAGGAATGGCGAACCAATGACACAATATTTTGGGCACGTCACGGATAAAAACGGTTTGCATTTTAATTCAAAATAGCAAAGTTCAATATGAAGAATTACGAACAAACGCGAGAGATCGGTCGCAGTTTTCAGCGAGTTTTTCTCAGCTCAAAGAATTATCGGAAACGCTCGAGTTTTTTATGTGACTTCATTTACTAAAGAGAACTTTTCCAAATTCGATTGGTTAGAAATTGAAAATTTTGAAATGCCACCCTGATTGATTTTCAGTCTAGTTCAATAGGGGTTCAAAAATTTATTGAAAAAAGTAGAAAGTTGGAATTGATTGATACAGAAATATTAACAAGAAATATAAGTAAAAATGCTAGTAATGAAATTTTGGAAACACGGAATTCGATTCCAGATACATTTAAGAGTTTGAAGAAGCTGTACCATGCTATTTTAACCATATTTTTGATTACCTACGCCTGTGAGTCATTATTTTCAGAGATGAATAACATTAAAGATTCGCTTAGAAACTATTTGGCAGATGACTCCAATTCAGCATGTTACTAAAAGTAAAATTTCACAATCCTAATATGTTATTTTTCACCTAATCTGCAAAAGCACACACACTAATGTTACTTCAATTTGTGAATTACACACATAATTGAAACATTTACTACTATAAAGTACAAAATAAAGGATTTTGTCCGTTTGATTTATTTCCGTAATAAATAAAGGATTTTGTGCTGTTAGTATTTAGTTTTATTTTTTTCCGACAGTCACAAGTCAAATTTATTTGACGGCACGTCCATACCTCATTAAACATTTCTTTTAAAAAATAGAAAATTGTTGATCCATAAAGGTTAACCATTCTTGCCGTAGAGTATTTTATACAGTACAAATGGATTTTTTTTATACACTGCTCAAAAAAATCAGGGGAACAAGCAAAAAAGTGCCATACGTGGACGTAAAATGGAAGAAAGTACAACAAAACGTAATAGAGAAAAAAAGGAGCATAAAGCAGTTATATGGGTACTTTTTGGAATGGTAAAAAGAACTTGAAATGCTTAGTTACATGTAAATTAAAAAGATTTGATTGTTTAGAACGGATACAGGAGGTTTAATATGGTGTGTGCCCCACCCCCCACCCCCATATTGCTACGACTGACGCATATATGTTTAATATGGATGAGATGAAATTATCGATGAGACTTTAGGGAATACTGTCCCACTCTTCAAGAAGTGCAATATTTGCTTCCAGGATAGTAAGAGAAGGCAGTGATCTCACTGAATGCGTCGTTCGAATGAATCCCAAGCATGTTGGATAAGATTTAGGTCAAGAGAATATGCTGGGCACTCCATACGCTGAATTGTTTCAGCTTTAAGAAAGTTCTCCTCAAGACAAGCTGTATGATTTCTTGCATTATCCTGCATTAAAAGAAAAGAATCACCGAGATGGATGCAACGTAAGGTACGACTTGGGGACTTAAGATCTCATTTGCATATCTTTGAGCCGTCAAATTGCCATTCCGAATGATATGCAGGTCAGTACGTCCACGTCTGTGCTGATTACAGCCAGTACCATCATTGCCCTTAGTCTGTCTCCTTGAGTTATTTCAAGTGCCTTTTTCTCGCTATACCAAAACAAGTCTGGTGACACACTCTAAACTTAATCCGGACTCGTCCGTAAACAGGATATGACTCCAATCCCTTTTCATTCAATCTCGATGTTCAGCAGCCTACTTTCTTCGGGACGCATGTGTCTTGCTTTCAATGAATACGCACCATTAGCCAACATGAATGCAGACAACCCGCATGAAGCCTTTTTCGTATTGTTTGGTTTGAGGTTCTTTATCTTGTTGCCAAAAGAAGCCGTCTTTGAGTATTCGCTGTATTCGCTGTTCTATCTCGACAAGATGTTAATAGGATAGATCGGTTATTATTTGCTGTGGTAACCCGTGAACGACCTTGTCCTTGCCGAAGTTGAACATGCTCTGTTTCAGAGAATTGATTCAACAGTCTTTCAATTACACACTTATTGTCACTCCAATAGCATCTGCTACAGTTCTTTGTGTTTCCCCAGATTCCAGTCTCCAGATAATACACCAGACCATGGATTTCGGTAAATCACGCTGTCGTGACATTTTCTTGTCCCCTTTTCTCAAAAGAGCAGACGAAAGGTTAAATTTCACCACTGAAACAACGAAAAACAACAGCTTCTACGAAATCACCCTTTCCGCACTAATTTTCTTTTTCTGGTTTTTGACCCCATGCACGTGAATTTGCATATGCAGTTTTCGCGTTCTGTGTTCTGCTAAGCTTTAAACTATATATGTTTTGCTTCACGTTAGTTATTAGAATAAATATTTGCGTAATTTCGTTAAATCCATGTGCTCCTCTAGTTTTTTTAACAGTGTATCGAAAATACCTGAATCACTATAAAATATTTTTATAACTTTCTCATCATAAATGTTGTTCTAATTTTATTAAAAAATATTATATATATAATAGCTTTGTTCGTTTTATGATTTTCTAGCAACGCTTTGAAACAAAAAGTTTTTTTTTTCTTTTGGAAAAAAGAGTTAGGTAAATCTGTGGCTGAGAAGTTTGCTAACAAATTCCTGCTTAACATCTGCCTTCGACTATCATTTTTTTAATGAAAACATTTATAAATACCCCTGCTTCACAAAGTATCGCACGGGGAATACAGAAGTAAGTATGAAACACTTTTCACTAGCGGGAAACAAGAAAATTTAAAAGTCATGAAGGATTATTAATGTTAACAATAAAATGACAGAAATTTTCAAAAGTACCTCAAGTGGAAATAAGTTAGTGAAATCTCGAAACCAATTTATATTAAGGCCCATGAGAGTCAATCTTAGGATCTTTCTTTCACTGACAAACTTGGAACATAGATGGAGTATATGTTCTACATTTTCCTTGTCACCAATACTACAATCGCAGGAAGGTAATGGAACTAAATATTATATTTGTTCAAATTACTTTTAAAGTTACCAAGACCAGTGAAAAATTATGTTATTTTGTAATTAGCATAAAAATTATGGCATGACAGTATCTTATTAATAATATTTAATAACATACAAAGCCCGAATAGAGGATAATTTTTTTTTGTCAATAATTCTAAAACTTATCAATACAATTGCCAAAAAACGTGTATACGCTATTATGTGTGCAGACATCCACGCTTAAACTTCGACTTTGATATATAGATATACAATAATATTATTTTTTAAATTTCTTTTAAAAATAGAATTAAAATCATGAAATGCTTTTTATAAGTGTAATTCTTGTTATTTCTTAGTGTTAAACATACCAATATTTCATGTTCAGAGGAGACAGGTATTAAGATACTCACTGATTAATATTGAAACACACGTAGCGAACAAAAAAATATAAAAAATGTTGAGAATTGTATATTTCTCGCAAATAGCGGATTTTTCTCTAATTTTTTGCTACATTCCGTGTGATGAAAATGACCTGAAATATATACCTGATCACTAAGCATTGGAACTCATCATTTAATACAGAAATCTCTTGGCTGAAATTACAAAGTATAAACATCATTTTACCCCATGCTGAACGAAAGCTAATATTAGCGACGAATTGGTCGTATCATTATGATCGCAAAGGGAAAACTCCAATGACTTCTTTGCGTGATAATGAGTAATATAAATTGTTTACAAAGGAAAAGATCAAAGAAATATCTATTTTAGCTCATTGGTTGCTACCAGTGACTGAACGTCAATAGATTCGAATCGATCAAATAGGAACTGAGTATGATTATTTTGGTCTTCACGTATTTTTTAAGATCAATCTTTTATATTGGTGACAAGAATTTTGTATCAACTTTTGGGGGAATTCCCGCTACAATCTGGTAAATCTGCCAATCGACAGAAAAGGGCAACCTTATTCCATCCGGCATTTTGCGTCGCTTTTCAGACTATGGTCAGTTTTAGCCAAACAGTTGACTTGTAAGTTTTGTTTGATAGTGAGATTTTTCTAAAATGGCTGAGGGGAAAAAAAGGGTTCAAAGTGTTGGATTTGTAACTATTTTTGCATGGAAGAGGCAAGAAAGGAATGATTGATTAGTGTATGAATGAGATATTGAGATAATATTTCTATTCAATTGGTTGCAATATTGAAATCAAAATTGGTTGCTATTCAATCCTCATTAACATGAGGATTGAATAAAAACAATCCCTTTGTAGGGGATAAGAATTCCCTTAACTGCGATGCTTGCATTGCACTTACTGTGCATACTCTATACCAGACTATCCAACAGCTTTTGAGATAAGAGCTCCCATTTCTCAATTAGAATCTGTGTCAGCTGTCTAATGTCCTCCAGGGGATAGGTCCTCCAGGAGATAGGCCATCTATTAGGCTGACTTTCATCTCCCCAAAGCATTCCACTCATCTTCAATGGGATTTAAATTAAAGGGAGCACATTGGACAATCCATTCTAACGGATATTTTCACTTTCTAGAAGCTTCTGAACAGCATGTACGTTGTCCTCCATAAAAATAAAGTCTGAATCAATGGCACCTTGGAACACGAGGAGGAGGATAACTTTATCACAGTAGCCATCCTGGCAAATGAATTTCTGTAGAAAATAGGGAACTGTGTTCCTCCGTTGTTCATAATGATGGCATAACAATATATTGATTACATTCTGAGGCTGGTAGAACTACATTTCATTCATTTACCAGCAAAATAGCTCCCGACCACCCTCGGTAGCATTAGCCAACTAATCCTGCAAGGTACTCAAGTGCTTTCCTGGCTGTCAATAATCCCTTAATCACGTTCTCATCAAACACATCTTGAACTTGTTTGGTCGTCACATTTTCCTGCTCTTCCACCATTTAATTTGTTAAAAGAGAGTGAACATCTATTCCTTATGCTGTCATTTGATTCTGTTACGGTATATATCGTCCCCCGTGGTGGAGTAAAGATCTACTGATCACATATATTTATACTCACTGTATTATTTTAACGTGTTGAATTAAATATCCTTTATCGATTGAAGATGTCTCGTTTTACCGATTTTCATCACTTTCTGTGACGTTACATTTTCCCTGTCAAGCGGTGTACAAAAAAACCTTCATATTTTCAATAAAAATGTCTTTAGATTCAAATACTAGAATTAAAGGGGGTTCACCCATGTGGTTGGTTCAAAAAATCAAAAAAAATTTTTTTTTTTTTTTTTTTAAAAAAATGCTTTGTTAAAATGGATATAAAAAAAGATTAAAAAAATTTTTTTAAAATTCGAAGTCGATATGAAGAAGCAGGTGTTAAAAGAGCAGATGTTCGGAGCTCTGAGTTGGCACTTGAAACTTTAAACGCGTTTTTCTCAAAGCTGTGTTTTTCAAACTTTCCTCCATCATATTTCAAGAATAGTTTGACCGAATGACTTCAAATTTATAGGGTAGACTCAACACTTATTTACGCACCAAATGAACTACGATCATTTCAAAGTTCAAAATATTTCTAACCCATGAAATTCTAAAAGTTTTATTTTTTTTAGAGGACTATACCAAAAATCCAATTTTTTATATTTTCAATTGAGTATAGTTCATTCGGTGCATTTAAGCTTATAAATTAAAACGCCGTTAATTTTTTTTTAATTTCAGATAAGCAAATCAGCCGGAATCGCGGAGAAAGTGAGCGTCCATTTTTTTTGAAGACGGTGTGTTCAGAGCGCTATAATTCGCGTACTATTGGATATTTTTGGCTAAACATTTATACACATACTCTTAAAATACATATAAATAAATGATAAAAAAAAAACTTAAATTTCCATCTTTTTACTGGTCGTCAAAAGAAATTCTCTAAAAAGGCTTACAAAACATGCCATCACATGGGTGAACCCCCTTAAAGCTTAAAATTTTTAGAGAAATTACTAAGTATTTGTAATTGAGCATTTTCATATTGGTTCTTTCAAGTCTGATTTATTTAGTATTGTTACACTTAATAAAAAGAAGCTCTGATTTTATACTTTGATTGATTGGTTGATTGTTTGTTAACAGTGAACTCTGAAGCAACAAAAAAGCCATTGATAACGAGCCTCGTAATTTTGAATCTCGATCAAGTATAATAAGAACGAAACCATAACTGGAACCCCACTCTCCAAACATTTATACTCCTCCACCGTGAGAATATTGAGACTCAATAGATTTAAATACCGTAATAATCGTTTAACACGAAACTGAGGGGACTGAAATATTTTTTCCGGTTAAAATATATTGCAAAAAAAATTAAGTTTATTGGAGTACATTTTATTTACATAGATATGTTCAAACACTTCCGTAATTTGCTTTTTTTTTTAATTATTATTTATAATGTAGAGTTAGCAGAGTTTTTATAGCTTTTCTTTATCGTCTTCTGTTTTTGATCAAAAGCCTTAAGAAACTCCATCTTTATTTTAAGTGAAATACTATTTTACTTTCCCCCTGAGCTCTTTGTTTTTGTGCTCGCAAAAAAATAATAAAACGATAACCAAAATAACTGATTTTTACTCACACTGCGATGCATTCGTGACCGAATTTCAACGCCAACTGATGAGATATTAGGTGTTTTTGTGAGGCGTTTGTAAGGGTGGAGGTTGGAAGTAGTTTAAATAAACAAAATTGTCTCGTGTCACAGGCTATTCCAAGGGTATTTCAAACCCAAGTTCGCCTCCTCATTCCAAAACATGTAAGACCACCTCTCTCTTTCAGTTCCCACCCTCTTAAATACTGCCAGCGTGACTGGTGTTTTCCATTTGATGTTCATTCCCAGAAGGAAAATCTTTTCGCGCTAATGCGATTTTCCTTTCGCGTTAAAACAAAAAAATGCATGAATGTATATAGTAGTTTGTTGGGACCGTAATATTATTTCGTGTTAACCGATATTTCATCTTAAGCGTTTCCTCGTTAAACGAATTTCACTGTATTATCCTCCGAAAAACAATTCAACATTTAACACAGACCAAAATCTTCCATTTCCATTTTAGTTCAACGGTTTTTAAAATGCAACACAAAAAAAACTTTAAGCCCCGATTTGAGAAAAGTCTTTTTTAGTTAATAGTTAAAGCTCGTATTTTTATCTCAAAGCTTTCTTACACTTACATTGATAAGTAAGTTCATCTGTTATAAATAAAAAACTGAAAACTAATTACATAAGATTTAAGCAATATCTTTTGCACTATAATTCTAAAATAAATTTCTTAGCATTTTTTTAGAACATAGAACCCCTGTACTATAAGCATTATAAGGATCGAAATTCTGATGCAACTCCATTTGAGATCAATGTTCTTCATAAGAGCAACCCTATAAAAACGCTTGATCGATTCGCAAGAGAAAAATGCAGATCCAATAATCCCATACAAAGCAATAACGATTTTAGCATTTACCTCCATATTTATTAGTCAGAAAAGCGCTAAACTATATTGCTCGCGTTTTATAAATGGATAATGAAAGAAGTACTTGTGAACATAGAACGGAAAATTTCTTTTAAGTGTATTGTTCATAACACAATGTTTTCGAATTATAAAACTTTTTTATATTGAATAATGGAATCTTGAAGATGGGCACAAAATAAAATTGGATAGAAAAAGAGAGTACCAGATACATAGTTCTTTAAAAATAGTACTCCTCGTGTTGTTAACTTGTTTATATATATATATATATATATATATATATATATATAT
>BMAV01002366.1:9951-36561 GCA_019973955.1 Trichonephila inaurata madagascariensis | reverse complement strand
TTTCTACATTATCATTATTCTGTGAACCCCTTTTTAATTTGCAAGAATACCTCTCTTCGAATTTAGCTAAGACTTCCAAAAGTTGTACCATGTTCTGCGGATTGCGCACTTCCACATATTCCTGGATCTGTGGTTCGAGTCGAACTAAATTATGATCCACCAATTCTGCCTGGGACATTCCTAGTTCTAAATGTTTCTCTAATTTTAATAAATCATACACGAAATCAGTGGGTTCCTGATTTCTTCCCTGCTGTGAAGCAAAAAATCTTGCTTCCAATTCTTTCTTATTTTTGACCGCGGGAAAAGCCTTCGCTAATTCAGCCTTGAGCTGCGCGAAATCCGTGGCTGTATTTTGCACTAACACCGATCCAAATATTGAGTATCAATCTTGAGCCCTTCCCCTGAGATGACTTTTCAAGTAAGCACATGACAGATTACTTGGGATTTCAAGTAACTGTATTTGATTCTCTATTGTTTCTAGGAGCTCTAAAATGTTCTCTGACCCTGAAAAATACATTTCAGGTAATAAATTACATCCACCTGCATTACCTAACCCAGGATTAAAAAGGTTCGGGCGCCATTGAGACATAGCCATCCAGTGATGACTATGTCTGGGGTGATTCGCGTAAGCTAGAGGTGTGGGATTATCTAAATGATGAGACATTATGTAATTCTTAACACAACGTTTATTAAGAATAACTTAAATTACTTAATTCTAAATAACAACTTTCTTAAAGTGAGAATAAGCCAACAAATTAACCTTTAATTCTAGTCAGATCGCGCAACTAGAACATTTATCTTAATTATATTAATTTAACTGTCTAATCTAACTTCCTATACAAAATATTACCTTTTATAGAGTCACCTTCCTTCCTAGGTTGAAGAAATTCCTATTATGTTAATTTTAGATGAGAAGACTCATGCTTTCTTAATCCTTATTATAATTTAAGGCAATGAGTGTATCCTTCTTCCAAAGCTGTAGGACGTCTAACCTTTATTCCAAACAATTCCGCACTAAGTTATCTCTAGGCTTGCCGTGATATCTCACCAAACTTTCTATCCTTTTAAAGTATATCTCATTTGCATATTCGATCCGTTTCTCTTCTTGGTATTGGGTTGGAAAAGTTTTGCCATTAATCGTGGCCGTCAAAGAACTTAGGAGTTATGTTAGAAGAAGAACGCGATAGACGTCACACAGTTTAAATTAATATTTTAAGTATGTACATCTTTTTTATGTAAATCTTTTAAAATTAACTATAAACATTTAAGCTTATAACTTGGGAAAGATTGAACAAAAAATGGTTCGGAATTCTACTGTTGTTCATAATCTTCATCAATGTTCACATTATTGATTAAATACCACTCTTCTGATATTTTGCATTTTATTAAAGTCACATGACATTTTTACATATTTGTACAGTTATTTTTAAAAGTCATAATTTTTTACTTATCCAGGCTGTATTTTTTTCCTTCTCATCGTAGTTTTAATTCGCATTGCGTTATAACAACGCATTAACTCGAGGTATGATCTTTGTTCATATAAATTATCTTTTTTAAAAAAGTATCAAAAGTATTAAGTATCAAAGTATCTAAACAAAGAAATATGGATTTCAGAAATATACTAAACGAAACTCAGTGGCAAAACAGCCCATGAGGGCCAAGACCTATTGTGCCCATCTCAGTATACGTGACCATTGGGCGCTGAGGTGCAATAGCAGATGTCCCAATAATGTGATCAGTCTGAAGCAAGACCCCCAGTGTTTAGTCCCAACGCAACGCAAGCATTGATACTCATTGAAAAGATAAAAGTCTGAGTCAACCTTCCCAGCTCAAGGATAGAACCCCGGAACTGTGGTGTGGAAACGCGATAAGCTGCCACTCGGACACTGTGGGCCTTTTTTCAGATATATACCAAATAGTAAAACATACTAATATTGTTTCTAGTCAGTAAACATAACCATGTTATTCTATAGGATTATTCAATTCAAAAGGTACAATATTCCAAACGAATGTACAGTTTATGTTGTTGAAGGAATCGGTTCACAGAATGTTTGTACGATTGTTAAGGGTAATTCAAAGGCAACGCTTTCGATTTCGATTTATACAGTTATTAAATTACTTGGAGCCAATGTTCTGCAGAACCTGGATCTCTATTATTCAAGTATTTTAAAGAGTTCATTATTCTAGAAAGGACCAAGTGGCCCGAAACAGTGTGACATTAGTTTGAACCCTAGTGCCAATGAATACCCGCTGTAACGTCTTCGCTTAGTACGTACCCCACCCCTTTCCATTCACTTCAAAGTTTATAGCTCAGAGCAGGTGGATAAGAGAGGAAACACGTGACCGTGGGGTCATTGTTTATTGTTTGACCTGGAAGCCTCGCTGACACTCGGACTGGCAGTCCTAATGGACAAAGGAGTGCCTGAACCTACTCACAATACACGAAGCCTATCTGTGCATCCAGTCTCACGCCTTGGAGAACTACGAGAGAATATGTTTAAGTAACAAAGGCGGTGTGATGAACAGAATGTCCAGATGTTGGATGAGACGTCTGGCGCCTTTACATTCCCCACTGGACAGAGTGTGATTGTGAGTTCCGCACGAATAGTACACTAATGGGGCCGAGGGCCGTGGCAGACATTTGTGGCCTGCCAATACAAGTGAAGAGGAGCGTGTTGTTGATCCACCCCTGGTGTTTAAAAGGGTCTTTTAAACACCAGGAAGAAAAAACAGGGAGAGACCAGCAGAGATAGGATTCAAATGCTAGGCAGATTTTCCTGGAAAGAGGAAAGAGAATGAACGCCGGCGGCGTTGTAGAAGTTATCAAATCAACTTGTTAGAAAAGAAATGGGCAAGTGTCCTTTGGACAAAGCAGTGCTGTGAAGTGATTGTTTCCCTCCTGGAAGAGACTGAATGCAGCGCTTTGGCGTTAGACTTATTTATTGCTTCAATGATAAGTAATTTTATGAGAAAATAAATTGTTTTTTTATTTCAACATTTGGCTGTGACGTTTTATTCACTCTCCCTGTACGCTACGTCACACCGCCGAGTATAGGAGCTGAAGCACGTTTAATTTCTCAAGGCTGAAAGACCTCCCATTTGCGTGTTGTCGTAATTTGGAGAGGTGGAGTCAAGCGTTCCAGTTGCTTTATAGTATGACGATAATGAACACAAGCTCCAGAAAACTTCCGGTATTAGAGGTGAATATTATTTTAAACGCATCCACTTAAAATAAAATCTTTCGTATATTTATATTTTAAGGCGGCTAATTTTTTTAAGTATCGAAAGAGTAGAAAAAAACCCCGCACAAATGCAATGAAAAATATCTCGGTTTTTTTCACGGAGACAACATTTGATGTTAACTAGAAACAAGTAATATTAAAAAAAAGGTCAATTTCTACTTAGGTGAACAAAGAAACATTTTATTTTAGTTATTTTTATTAAATAGTTAGAATTATATAAATATGTATATCCAAATGACAGTATCGCAATGTTAAGCGACAAAATAGAAAGCGATTTTCCTTGCAATTTTCCTTTCTATATAGGGTGTTGGACTATTTATTTTATTTGTTGCTATTTATCCATTAACTTAATTTAATTATTCTAATAAAACAGTATACAAAAAATCGGATACTTAGAAATTAGGCTATCCCAGATGGGATTTGAACCAACGCGCTTTGGGTTATAAGTCCAACGCACTAACTGTTACGCTACAGGGACGCAACGAACGATTTTCCTTTCTATATACGCTGTCGGACTATTATTTTTGTTTGCTGATATTTATCCATTTTTTTAAATTAATTAATGAATTAATAATTGAAAAAACTGTATTAACATCAAGTGTCATCCACTACAAGTTTTAAAAAAATGTATTTGAACTTGAATGGATGAATGGAAAATATTATATTAACGATTGAAAATTTGAACAAGATATAAATAGGGAGAGAGTGAACTAGTACTAAGATTTAAAAAAAAGATAACCAAGATCTTTTTTTTTTAATAATTAAAACGCTGTTGTGAGCTTCTTGACTTTATAACAGTGTAAAAATAAATTGCTGTATATTCTTGTGGTGGGCACAATATATTTTTAAATATATTTTGAGTAATCGAAGCAATTTATACGTTGTTAACCAAAACTTAAAATTATACCAAAATTGTTGGTCCATAAACTAATTAAATTGCGAATCCATTCTTACTTCAGGGAAGAAATCAAGTCTTCGATATTCTATGAGTTATACTAACATTTAACTACAAACACTGTTTTATTACCCTTAGTTCTAATGACAAGATTTACAATATTAATTCCATAAATAAATAAGGAAGTTCTTAGAATTACTGTACAGATAATAAGTTTACTTTCTCTCTATCTCTTTCTCTCTGATCTTCGTAAATATTTTCTCCTATTTCCCTAGTGATTTTTCACATTTTCCAAGTAAATAATCGAAGATAACTTGAAGCATAATTTTTAATTCATGAAATTTACTTACACCCTTCTGTTGAATATGAAAGCGTATAAGTGTAAACGGTGTCAGACTTTAATTATTATGCACAGCAATCATTGAAAATAGCCCTAGTACTTAATTAACTTTGACATATTAGTCCAAAATCTTCGAAAGACTTCTCGGAATTTGTACTGAAGCTATTCTCTAAGGCAATACAGGTCTCAGTTGCCAAGTTAATGAATTGTTAACTAACAAATATCAAGAGACCTTATTTACATTAGTGTAATTAAAGATGGGCATATCCTGTTTATATATTTGCAATTCAGTGCAAACTTCCCGATTTCGAATAAACAGAATGTTTTTAAAATGCAAATTCAGTGTAGGAATTTTAATTTTATCCTGGGATAATACTAAAATTTAAAGCTTTAAAGTGCAATGCATCAATTTTTATATTTTCATCAATATTATTTCTTGACTCCAAAAAATTGTAGATAACGTATTCATAATAACTGTTAAATTTCTTTAAAAAAATTTCTATAAGTACTTGTATGCGATATCTTTTGTGACATATACACATTTCAGCAAACATGCAAGCAAGATGTTTCTTGTTAAGATAATATGCACAGAGCTTCTAAATTCCAATTATTTATCTTCGAAGTTCGTATTATGATCTGCATAACAGTCTACATTTTTTTATAATTATAATGGAGTTAACCAAGACAGTTCAGGCATAGTTTTTGAGCATTCATTTACGAATTGACCACCATGATCATTATTTTAGTGATAATAACTCATTTTCTATTAGGATTTTATAACATTACATGGATATTTAAATCAATTTTACTATTCCGTAATATGGAATAATTTTTTGATGTAATTTATCATCAGATTATTACCTATTAAATATGTACAGTTCTTAATGACTTCTGCTCAACTATGATTAATCGAAGTGCCAAACCCATAATAACAATCTTTAGAAATACAAGAGCTTAGGATGGAAAAGTTGATTTAAGCTTTGGAACGAAACCACTGTCAGTCAATTACGGACAGTTGTTGCGGTACAGTTACGTACCACGCAGAGGTATATACTGCACTATCGTCGAGCAAAAAATAGACAACCAGATCCTCCTCTAGCCTTCCATGTCAAATTCCGTTCAGGATTTCTTTTTTTTTTTTCTTGGGAACAGAAAGAAATCTGCTGGTTCCAGATTGAGGCTAAACGGTGGTTGAAAAAGCGTTGTTACACCCATTTTGGCCAGCAACTCGGAATCAATAAGCGCGGTGTGGCTTGAAGTGTTGTCATCAAGCAAGATACAATTGTCTTGGGGACTTATATCTTTTGACCTTTCGTTAAAATGCGATGAATGATTGTTTTAGGTATTCCATTTCTCTGCACTCATCCACATAATCTTTGGTTCTTGTCCAAAATTTGAACCCATTTTTGCACCAAATTATACGTTTGTGATGCTGCCAGGCGTGCTGAATGGTTGTCGTTGTTCAAAAACTCCCTACCTACCCGGAACATCTTGTACTACATGAAAATTCGGCTTTGTTTCACCGCAGGTTTTCTGATACATTTCGAGTGTATCCGCCCCATTTTTACCCTCTTTCCCACAAAGCCTGATTGCATAACGCTTCTTCAAAAACTAGTCCATTTTTTGCTCGACAAAGGATGCAGCAGATAGATCTGCTCGGATCGTGACCCTGCCTCACCAACTGCCCACAGACGACTGAAAACGGTCTCGTTTCGAAACCTAGATCCCCCCCTCACCATCTTTTTTTTGTCAGAGGCTCCACCCCGCTAAACTTAAAAACAATGCCAACAAAAAAAAAAACCATCCCGTGAACTTTGGGGACAAACTCTGTATAAGTTACGACGAGATAATATTATAGATGAAAACCCAACTCTGAGTGGCAATGGCTCTAACATTAGATGCGATCCCATGACTCCCGAATAATTCAGATTGCGTGCGTAGGTATGGCTCAAAAGTACTGCGTTTAATAAACACTTATTAAATATATTAAGAACAAAAAGAAGTTAAAAAAGCTATTAAAATGTGGATCCTAAATGAGAACCAGCCAATCTTCTAATATTAAAAAGAAAACAATGGGAAGTGAAAAATTTAGTGTTCTGTAATAATTTGTTACCACTCCCTTCAACACTAAGGAATGATAAGCACCATAGCCTCAGTTTTTAATAAAAGCTTTATTTACAAAATATTTGTAAAAAACAAATTGGAAATAGAAAAAACTATAGACGTGTTTCCAACATAAGGACTAGTCAAAGTTCGAACTAGAGAATAAAGCAAAATAGCAAGGACTAGTTTGTTTGTTGCAGTACTTTAAGGGTCTGTTATATCTACGTCATAGAGGAATCATAAGCACTATGACCACTGATTTATGAATTTATTTTTTTTAATAGTAGAGAAATGAATTTGATGCGTTTCTGATGTCTGTATAAAATGACAACTTTAGACGGCTGTTTCAAAATTATTTATATTAAAATATATTGTAACTTTTATTAAATATTTTTTATTTAAAAGCTGTTCTTAAAAGAAAATTATTTATTACCAAGCATTTTTCAACTTCTTCTAAATTAAAATGCTACTGATAATGAAGCCTTGTTCTTTGTTTCATATTTTTTCCCTTTTTGCAAAAAAAGGAAGGAGAAATCCTAGTTACATCTTAAATGTAAATTTATTCAAATTATTTCAAAAATATCTGAGGCATATTTTTTTGCTTTATAAATAAATAACAAAGGAAGATTCTCAAAAAGCCTTCAGGGTAATTTTAATTGGGTTTTCTCTCCCTCGTTTCTAGAAGATTTTGATTTTTTGCATTCTTAGCTGAGTAAAATATCGGAAGGAATAATTGCGATAATGCACCAGATGGCTCATATTTCATTAATAAAATCTTGTTATAATTTTAAAAAATTGAATATTTAAGTAAATTAATAATATTTTGTTTGAATAAAATACATGGCAGCTGCAATTTGTTATAATCAAAAAGTGAATTTATACTAAACAATGATTATATTTTTTAAGGTGTAACATTGAAAAAGCAACACCAATAACAGTACACAAAGTGAAAAACCATAGCAAACTGAGAGTGTGAACAGCGTTAGCTCTGTATGTGGTAGAGAAACAAAGCAAGCAGACACAAAGGAAAACGACTAAGCACTAAGCCCATGAAATGGCCACAGGGGCTTTTTCTACGATTTGTCACAGTCTATCCTCTGAACAGGGCGTGCAGCTGGCGTCCAATCACATCATATACGTGTCTGATTTATACAAAATCTAGAGAATGATGCGCCACGTCTTGCAGAACACGTTGATTGATGTTTGTAGTTAGAAGTTATCAAGATGGTACAGGGTACTGAGCATTCCCCAAAAGATGGGTAGTATCACTTGTAAGGCATTGGCTCGTGGGTGATGCCTAATTTCTAAGTTATCCTCGTGACCTAGGGGTGTGGGAGTGAGTGAAGAACCAGACGTTGTCAGAATCTTAATATCTCTTTATTAAGATATTAAACATCATACAATGAGACAATATTTATATTTTAACTTAGAGGATCTGAGGTGAAGAAACACAGAATACGTATTACCAAATAAACGCTATCCGCTGTAAGTAATTTTACCGCTTACTCCTAACCTCTGTTTATATAAAGTTTCTAATATTTAGTAGAATGGTCCTACCTCTATATCCTAGGTAGCAGCAACACTCTCGAATCCTCAAGGAATGGTATCCTCCTTGACTTGAACTCTGGAATATCGGATTACTTCTGCTTACGTGTTTAAACACAGACTAGCATAACTTCCCAAAAGACCACCTCGCATACTCTAAAATTCTGCAATTTAAAAGGTTCCTAATTTGTATAACCATGCTTCACTTCTGGATTCGGTTGGAAAGAACTTGCCTTGTTCGGCCCCAAAGAACCCAAAGGATAATTAATAGAAAGCGCGAAAAGCCCGTCACACACTGACCTCAGGGTAGCAGTCACGTTTCATTGGTCTTCTGAAATTCCCTGTATACAAATTGAGGGGCCTTTCTTCTTTACACTATGCCTCCTTAAACCAAGATGTCGCGTTATCACGCAGTGGGACTATCTACTGGTGCAACTGGATTAGTCTTTTCACCACATCACCACCACACTTGTAAATGACGACTATCATTGGACAAACAAAAACTTAGAACACGACCCTGTATCTTTCTGTAGTTAATGTTGCTTTAGTTGGACTCTATTGCAAACATGGTCGTTTGTGCTATAAGGTGAATAGCATTTTTACGGACTCTATGAGTGCAAAAAATCAGCAACTAGTCGTTGGGAAATTATCCATGGGGATACGGCAACATCAATGATGTCCTGTGCATTTTTCAAACAGATGGTAGAAGTTGCTTACGAGATTGCAGCTACTCATTGGAAGATGTAAAGATGCACTCGTATTGAAGTCGCTCTGCGACCTTTCAAACTTCCTACGTATCCTTGTTCTAATAATCTTTGCTACTACATTGTGGCTGCGTTTAGGTAAATGTTAGCTGAGATTTTATGTGTGGGCTTATTTCCAGTTATATTAGTCCAATTATCTCGCCCTTCATAAAACTGCAGGAACTTCGCGGTGGCCTGGCATTTTCTACTGTTACTCTTGTCCTCCGAGAAAAAAATTGCTCAGTATCAGGAATTCCTGTAAGAAATAATTTCAAGGAATATCCATCCTGAAATGTCTTTCTTTTACATCCTATTTAACGTGTGACAGGAAGCACTACCACTTCACATCATTTACAAAACTCTGTGTAATGCGTCTTCTCCAAAATTTGAATAATTTAAAATTCAAACTTGAACATTTACCACTAAGTTTAAAATAACAGTAATATAACATTTAGAGAAAAAAAGGATAGAGCAAGATTGCATATTAAATTATTTTGGAAAAAGCAATATATGATAATATAATGATGTAAAGAGATAAATAAATTAGAATAGTTATATTCATACGTTCTAAATAAAACTCATTTGCTCATTTGATACTATCTTCTTATGTTCTTCAAACACCCCCCCAAAAGCCGAAACAGTGTTTGATCTGATAAAGAAATAAGAGCATGATAATTATATTTTCTGAATAAAAAAGGTCATTAGTGGTTTAAGAATTCAATTTTCCTGTTTTTTATTCTCCTGACACAATACAGCATATTTTTTAACACAATTTACTAATTAAATGTTTTATCTGTCAAAAAAAAGTGCATTAATTCATTTCAATTACTTTTGAAGAAAAATACCTAATACAATTAATTAAAAGTTTAGAAATAATTCTACTTATTCCCGGCTTTTATGAAATATCAGCAATCTTTCACAAAATTATGAATGAAGAGCATTTAAAAAAATCCATTTTGGATTCACTTCAAATGAAACAAATAATGAAAATGGAGGAAGAGGAAGCCAGAGATGAAATGAAGAGTATGTGGGAGAAAGAAAACAAATGATGCATGAAAGAACAATTTCGACTAGTTTTTGTATATGCTCGGAACCGCATGAATTCGATCTTCTATTTTTAGTGAACCCCCACTTACGTTTTTCTATTTTTAGTCCATATGATGTTGATAGCGATAACGATATGGAAAAAATGACATATACATTGTTACGTAGATCCGAGGATTCGTGGATTTTATGCAAAACAGTCGCAAAAAAAATAAACAGTTCTTCAAAAGCGATGCGAATTTATTAACAAAAATCCATTCCTTTAAATACAGGATTCAGCAGCAATATTCACAGAATAAATCTCCGAAGGTCTTCACACCTTCTACAGCAATCAAACACAATAACCAGTGTTTAAAAATACACGTAAGTAAAGATTATTCACAAGCACAGCTGAGCTAATCACTAGTCAAAACAATCCTCACTACCTACTGGTTTAATCCAGACTCCTCGCCGTTTCGGCGAGCATCTTATTTATAGGTGCGACAGAAACTTCCAGAAATATAGCCGCTCGTGACATTAGTGGAGAGTTCCACTACTTTCTAGAATATTCCAGAGGGTTCCGAACTCACCAACATGGTCGCCAAAGTCGCCAAATTCACCGCCAACTTGGTCGCCAAAAATGATGCCAACTTGGCTCTAGCGCCGAAATTTCGCCAAGTTCTCATTGAATCGCTATTATAACGTAAGGGGCGGCATTGCTTGTGAATGGTACAATTTTAACATGAAATAAACATAACATAGAGTAATATAAATGCATTAAACACTCAAATACAAATTATTTACACTATTTACACAAAATTCGTAACAATATATTTGAAAAATTAACTTCTAAATTTTTCATTCTCTTTTCTTTTCCAATAGAGAGAGAGGTAACTCTCTCGATCGTCTCTTATATTCGTTTGAGTTATATTATATAAAGTCTTTTATAGTTAAAGTAATACCTCTCTAGTGTATTAGATTTTCCGCATGTAGTGTGATAGAGATTACCATCTGTTGTGACGAATGGAGTTGATCGATGTTACTTTTTCAATTCCTAATATTAGCTCACACTCTCTATATATTTATTTATTTATCTTCATGAAATTAATTTTCAACCGTTAATAAAATACATTTTAAAGTGCTCATTTTAACTGAAATTTTACATACGTGATTATTTTGGATGACAATACAGTGTGTGTAATTTAATTATAATTAATACATATTAATTGATTAAAACCAATTATTTAAAGAATTACAAACACACACAGCCACGTTGGCATCATTTTTGGTGACTTAGCGATCCTTTTGGCGACTGTCAAACATTGAAAAACTTTTTTTCCTCGCGTTTTAAAGCATTCAATTGAACAGAAATTTTATATATACAATTGTTTGGATGACAATACGATACTTTAACGATAATTAATAAAAACTAATTACCCCTTAATGTTGTGATTCTATCATATGTATATACATAATTATATTAATTGTAACTATTTAATAAAAAGTAGCTAAAATAAAAATTTTATTTTTTGATCTAAGCAGGAATTGATTTTCAAAATGCGTATTATATTGCTTGTTTTATAATACTATAAGAAACATAAATATTTTTAAATGATATTCTAATCTTTATTCCCATATAAATGGGAATTGGGAAGTACCATTTACTGATCCGACTACGCTCGGAACCGTGGTTTTGCAAAAGCGTGCGAACGAATATTTTGTTTTCATATTCAGTGTCGCTTAAATTAGTATTCTCGCACAAAATTTGTGTAAGAATATTATTTTCAATAAAAAAATATTTAGATGCAATATTTTGGCTAAAAATAAATATTGCATGCAAAATGAATATTAAATGCAATATTTTGGCAAATATGATACATTTTCAAAACTTTTTCCTTTTATAAAAAAATACTTCTTTAATAATATCTTGCTTATAAATAGCTAATACTTCTTCAGAAAGTCTTAAACAGGATTTTTTGAAAAAAATGCGCATTATTTTCTGAGTTACTATCAAGTAGAATAATTATAGATGTTTTTTTTAATTTTGTTAAAGTTTCTAAACTCTGATGTATTAAAATATGGATAAATACACTTCTAAGTTATGTGTTTCAAAAATCCTAATTCAGGCCCTTTATACAGGTCTGAGCTATATAGACGAAAATATTATTATTACAGAAGCATTTTTCATAAGAGGAGAATACTTTGATAACAGGTAATTCTATGTTCATTTTTTACCAAAACATTGTATTCAAATAATTTTTTACTGTAATAATATTCTTAAGGTATCCGACTACGTTCGGAACCGTGATTTTAAAAAAGCGCATAAATGGATAATTTTCATGACATTTAGTGTCACTTAGATTAGACTACATGTATAAAATTGTTTTAAGGACATTTTAACAAAAAAATTATTTAAATATAATATTTTGGCAAAAAATTAACTTAGAATAAACTTTTTTCAAAATGTTCTCATTCTGTGAAAAATACTTGTATTATAATTATATTTTGCCTGTGTATAGCGCAGAACTCTGTACAGAGGCTCAACTATGAGTTTTGAAAAATTCACATTATTTTCAGAGTTACAACCCATTGAAATAATTATCGGCGTTTTTTTCTTTAAATTGCTCCCCTCTGTTGTCGTAAAATATGGATAAACCCACTTCTAAGTTAAATATTTTAAAAATTCTAGTTGAGCCTCTGTAGAGAGGTCTGAGCTATATGCAGGCAAAATATTATTATAATAGAAGCATTTTTCACAAAAGGAGAACATTTTGAAAAAAAATTAGAATAATTTTTTTTGCCAAAATATTGTATTAAAATAGTTTTTTTTTTTTTTTGTCAAAATATGTCCTTAAAACAATTGCGTGTATATATTGTGATCTAAGTGACACGAAATATTATGAAATTTATCCATTTATGGGCTTTTGCAAAATTACGATTCTGAACGTATTCGGATACCTTAAAATAATTTTATGCGTGTATTCCAATCTAAGTGACAAAATATGAAAAAAAAATCCTTTTGTACACTTTTGCAAAATCACGGTTCCGTACGTAGTCGGATACCTTAAAAGAATTCTTTATAATTCCATGCGAAATTGGGCCACATATTTCAAATGATGTCTCTAACATTTTTTTTTTGGTACGCGATTCCTTTTTATTCATGTATTAGTATTTAAGTATATTTTAAATATTACGTTACAAAATTAAATATGATTTTATTTAAATGTTACTTTATTATTATAAATATTTTCTAACAAAATCTTTTCATTTCACTATTCATTGGTACAAAAAGTATTATGTACTTAAAATGAGAATACAATACTTTTTTAACTGTAACTCGAGTAAATAAGCCACAAGTAATAATACAATAAAAATTTTAAAGTACAATAGAACTTTATTTACGATCCTCACATTCAATGATGCTATTTAACCATAAAATACTAATTGCCACAATTAATAGATAGTTTATAAAAAAAAAAACAACTAGGAAACACATAAATTATTTTCTGGTTTTAATCTTTGCTTAAATCGTCAAGGACTGAGAGGGGATAAAGAAATGCAGGATAGAACAAAATAAAAACATATAACAGGTAATAAAAAAAAATAACCTCAGAAGCTTACTATAAGCATTGTAGAAAAAATAAAAATTCGTTTTTCGTGTTTTGAAGGGACAAAAAATGGTATAAACTCCCTTCAGGACAGGCGAAAGGAGAAAGAAGCGTTTCTCCAGGACCATGTGTTCCTAGAGTATTCGCACGCACTTGACAGGGCGAATTTCCCTACTAAACCTAATTCCATTTAAAAATCCATGCAAAATCTTAAATGCAATCAAATACGCTAAAATTTATATTTTACTATAATTGAAAATGTCTGAATATATGGTACACAAACATTTTCACTATATTTAAAATAAACAATTGCAAATTTTAAAGAAAATGTTTTCCTTTTTTTTTAAAAAAAAAGTACAATTTTCATTCTTTTCGCCATGATGATTAAAATAAAATAGACACTAAACTTACAAAATACTTTCTGGCATATATCAAATGATAAATTTACTCTCACGTAAACTTGATGCTGTTCTAACCGATAGAAATCTTTCAAATAACAGCTAATGTATATATTTTTTTTTATTTTCAATTTTTAATTAATCCTTATAATACTTTTTGATTCTTGGTATCACTTTAGTATTAAGTTTTCTGTTCTTATGGTTGTGACAACTTTAAATGCGATAGCAACGAAAAAGAATAGTTTGTTCTTACTGAATTAAAAATAAGTTATGTCGTGTTTGTTCTATGAAGATATGCTTTTAAAATGTCTTTTGTGTATTAAAATTATTAATATAAATAAGGACCACAAATAAAATATATTATGAAACTCTTCTTATAAATATCTGATGCCCAATAAACTAATAAGCTTTCCTTCTTTTCGCAATTTTGTCAAAATTTAAACAGAAATCCAGAGCGCAATAAATCACAAACCCTTAAATGCCCGATTATCTCGAAAAGTCAAAACATGTGCAGTTGTTTGCATTCATAAATATACTAGATATAATTTTTAAAAAAAACTCGGAGCCGAATGCACTCGTTGAAATTCAAATTTTTGTAACACATTATTCGAAAGAAAAAAAAACGGACTTTAACCGTCAGCTAGTGCTTTGTAAGAAATAATATAAAAACGTTCCTAACTCTGATCACACCGGTGAGATCATGGGTATCAGAAAAGGGAAAGCCCAATCACATGCATAATACCGTGGACCCTGGTGGAAGAAACGCATTATCACATATGTGTGATCATGGTCCTGAGCGGGTTAAATGATCAAAATCGCCCGTCCGTTATAGTGGTTAGCGACGCTGACTGCTGCGCCGTAGGGCCTGGTTTCGAATTCCGGAGAAGGCATGGATGTTTGTAAATGTATAGTGCCTTTGCGGCATGGGGTAACTCTGAATAGCTGTCAAGCCGCATGTCCTCTCGTGTGGTTGGTGGAAAGGGAAGAGAGGTGGGAGGCCCCTGACCACCCCTAAATTGTTCCTTCTCAAAATTGGGGTGGAACCGAGCCAAAACGTACTGTCACTTGCATGATGCTCAAAGCTAAGGATAACGACAGGCGCAAATCTCACCCTTTGCCGCGATGAATTTCGTGGGCCTCGATCTGATATCGTCAAGCAGGTGGCATTAGAAACAACAACAATCAATGAAATGTATATTAGTAATATAGCTTTA
This sequence comes from Trichonephila inaurata madagascariensis, assembly GCA_019973955.1. Lineage (NCBI taxonomy): Eukaryota > Metazoa > Arthropoda > Arachnida > Araneae > Nephilidae > Trichonephila > Trichonephila inaurata. Next base: position 21,450 of record BMAV01002366.1, on the reverse strand, counting down.
ACTTTCTATATGGAAACAAATAATAAATCTCTTTTTACTGAACTGAACTCAGTGGCGACACAGCCCATGAGGGCCAAGACCTAATGTGCCTATCTCTGTTAACGTGACCTTAGACGCTCGGGTGCATGAGCAAATGTTTCAGTCAAATAGTCAGTTTGACACGAAACCCCCAGTGTTCAGTTCCCAAGCAAGTTTCGTACTCATTTATCGATCCACTGAAGAGAGGGACCTTGCTCAGACCGGGATTAGAGCCCTGGACCTGTGGTGGGGAAGCGTGATACACTACCACTCAGCCACTAAGCTTCTAAATCTCTTTTAAGGTATTCGACTACATTTGGGAACCATGATTTTTAAAAAGCACATAAAGGGGTAACTTTCATACTATTTAGTGTCACTTAGTTAGATTACATGTATAAAATTGTTTTAAGGACATTACGACAAAAAAAATTATTTAAATACACAATTTCGGCAAAAAATTAACTTAGGATAACCTTTTTTCAAAATATCTTCCGTTTATAAAAAAATGCTTCTATAATAATAATACTTTGTGTGTGTGCTTATATAAAGTAAAGACTTCTCCAGAGAGTCAGAACTAGAATTTTTTGTAAAATTCACATTATTTTCAGAGTTACCACCAATTGAAATAATGATCTGCGTTTTTTTCTTAAAATTTCTCCCCTCTGTTGCATTAAAATATGGATGAATCCATTTCTAAGTTATATTTTTCAAAAATTCTGGTTCATCCTCTGTGTAGAGGTCTGAGCAGATTTATTATAATAGAAGCTTTTTTCGTAAAAGGAAAATCTTTTGAAAATGGGTCATTCTATGTTCATTTTTTGTCAAAATATTGTACTTAAATAATTTTTTATTGTAATAATATTCTTAAAACAATTTTATATAAATTTTTTAATCTAAGTGACACTAAATATCATAAATATTATCCATTTATACGCTATTGCAAAATCACAGTTCCGAATGTAGTCGGATACCTTAACGCTACAACAAATAATTGTATCATTTCTATTGCACCTAGATCAGTTTGTTATAAAATTCCGCTTAAATAGCTCTCGTATAAAAACATCGGTCACACGTCATTTTCTTAAACATGAAATATTTTCCAAAGCTTAAGAATGTTAAGGCCGAGTTCCAGTTAGCGTGAAATTCCCTTTTCAGTAGCATTTAAAGAAATCAAAGTAATCAAGGATTTACTTTCTGTGTTTTTCCGATAAGAAAAAAGAAAACCAAGCAAACTTCAGGAGAAAAATGTTGGCAAATAACTGTAGGATATCAAGAAAGACAAATAATAAAAGCCCACATCTGAAAGAACAAAGAATCCATAGAAAAAAGCAAGAACAAACGTTTATATTTTTTTTTCTTTTTATCTAGAACATAGGACGTGTTTCTCTTTTTGTGCAGGATTCTTTATAGATGTATGACAATTCTCAATGGGATTTTTTTTCATTTTATGTCATCAATCACTAGACTAAGCGAGTAATATCAGAATCAGAAAATAAATATCTCCAACAGCTTCTTTTAAAAACAGTTCATTCGAATTCTTCTAAATCTAGTGTTTAAACAAAGTGGTTACGTGTGGCAACATGTTTTAAACTGAACTTCACTTTGAAATTATTATAAACAGATTTTTGAAGCGCATATGTCTTTTTCAGAATTCGAGTATGTACGAGAATTACACATGAAATATTAAAATGGAAAGTCACATAAATGTATACCCCTAATTATTAGATTTAATACAGATCTAACAAAATATTTCTTCAATCAGAATATATTCATTTTTTAAAAAATACGTGTACTGCTTCCAAAACATTCTAAAATAAGTCTTATTGTTATACTAAATTTTTCAATCATACTCTTAACTGAATTAACGATCTACAAATGATATGTTAACTGAAATGATCTACAAACGTTTAATGCATTGTTTGTGATATAGATTCATTGTAAGAAGAAATTTTATTGTAGGATCTAATACACAATAAAACCTGTTTTGGGGCGGTAAATAGGAGCAAAGGAAAATATTTTAATTTTTGAAAAATGCTCGTAAATAAAATTTAGACTTATTCTAAGTATTCTTTAAGTATTGTGAATTCTAATGTATCACAAAACAGAATGGATTAAGAGTATTATGTATTCTGCAAATATATTCTAAAAGAGAAAAACAATTATACATTATTAACAGTGCAGTTTCCAAAAAAGCATACTTAAATTTTGACGATGTCAATTGGAATAAATATGTTGCAAATACATTAAACAACTTTTAAGCAAAACACATATTTTACGTAATTTTCTTCTTGATAGAAGCTGTATGCATGTTTCTCAAAGTAGATATTTTCATTTAAAAGAAGATAGAGCTTCCATGTACTAAACTATTTTAGAATAATTCTTTAACGGTCTAAGAAAATCCAAATTTTGCATTATGAAATAAATCTCAGCATTTTACATTTTCTTTTACTTTATATTATTGATTATACATAACTATAATTAATTAAAAATTTAATTATTTTTTTTCTTATAATTTAAATATTTCTTTACACCTGCGTAAATTAAGTTTGTGTAACTTATTCCTGCATTTAATAGAATGAAAAATGAATTTATAATAATTTAGATATTTTAATGGATTTAGTGAAAATCAAAATATGAATAAGTTTTACTTGGATAAAATTAATTAAATTTTGTCAAGTTTATTGTACCTTTGATTAAAATGAAATAAGCACATCTTTTTTTTAATTTTTTTCCTCGATGCTTTATATTATGAGCACTGTTTTATATAATAAATAATTTTTTATGCTATTTCACTCACTTTAAAAATATTGAAGAAGAAATCTAGGGGGAATGCAGTAAAAGTGTAAGGAATTGTCTCCCTTTTTAAAAATAAAAAAATAAATAAAAAAAAAAATTTTTTTAGATTTTTTGAACTGAAATCATTAGTAACTATTACACAAAGAAAACATGTTTCCCTAAGAAAGGGAAATCTCCTTATTTAGGGACTTTCTAAGGCTCGGACATCCCCATTGCACAGCAGGAGACTAACATCTATCTTGCTTTTATTGTAGCATCAATCAGTGACAAAAAAGGTGGAAATCAGAGTGGTTAAAAGTGCCGTCCTGTGGAAAATGTTCAACTGAAAAACACCGTCTCCAATATTATAAATGTAAAAGCCGACATATTTTACACTCGTATTAAATGTATTTTGCTGTAAATTAGTTTTAATATGTTAAAATATCTAGCTTATGGTAGACCTGAAAACTAAAGTCTAAAACGCGTGATATGTAATTTTAACGAAAAATTCGGAAAACATTGTATGGAATAAAATAGAAATTAAAAAAAGAAATTTTAAATTTTAAAAAATAACCATAAAATTATCTTATAATTTGAAAATTTTAAAAAATATCTAAAAACAAGAAATCTGAACATTTCGATTGTTTTTTATTTAAGAAATTTATTAATTTTGTTTACGAATTTCACTGAGGTAGATGTTACACATGCAGCTTTTTACAAAGTAATAATTATTTTAAATAATTAGTATTAGTAGGAAATACAACGCTTTTCATAGAATTATTTCTGAGCAAGAAAAATCCAAATGCACAGTGACGCACAAAATACGTGATAAAGTTTTAATGGAAAATACCTAAATTTGAGTACACTATAAAAAAGAGCTAAGGAGTAGTAAATTGACCATGATCAGTCGAACGGTCAACGAAAATTAAATTAATCAACGTTTATTTGGATTTCAATCGAATATTAGTATGAATTGCAGATGTCGTTGATATCAGATTTCATACATATCAACTTATGTAACTTGGCATAACTTCACCCTTTGCGATTACGTAATTCCTTGCTAATAAGTTATCGGTTTGCACAGTCTAGTCACATTAATGTGACCACCTGTTAAAAACCAGAATAACCATTTTTCCCAGAGCAGACAGCTGCGAAACGTGCAGGAAGGAAATCAAGTAGCTTTCTGTAAATGTTTACTGAGATGTTGAGCCATGTCGACTTCAGTGCCATGGCCAACTGACTTAGGATACATGGCGCGAACAACCCGATCAAGATGGTCCCACACATTCTCGCTGATCTGCCAGCTTTACGACACTTTGGGTTGTTCTACTGGTAGACGTTATCAATCATCCTGAGGAAAAGTAAAACGCATATACAGGTAAGCATGGTCCTTAAAGACAGATTTGTACTTGTGTGTACTCATCGTGCCTTCCGAGTGAACCAAGAGAATGCTAGGAAAACATTCCCCAGACATTCTCCAGCCTGGACTGTTCCGGCATTGGTTGCAGGGGAGTTGCTTTCAGAGGTTTCATACCGTATACGCCAACGTCCATCAGTCTGATGGAGCATAAAACGAGATTCGTCGGAAAACGCTATTTCTTGCCACTCAGTGGTCGTTTAGTTGTGGTACTGGCTTGCAAATTCCAGCCTTTGTGTTGACGATGAACAGCAGTCAGCATAAGTGCATGAGCCTGGCGTCTGCTTTGGATGTCCAGAAGCAGCAACGTTCACTGAACAGTAGTTTGGGATGCTCTGACGGTAGCCCCTTGGTTCATCTGGGTGGTCAGTTGCTCAATGAAGCACGTTTATTCGCCCGAACTCAGTTCCGCAGCCGTCGTTCACCTTTGTAATATATGGTTGACGGTGCACCACATTTATCACGTCACTGATTTTTGACAATCCCGATTTGTCATTCAAGGTATACTCTTACCACGGTGACACGCGAACAGCTTACAAACTTAGCCGTTTCGGAAATGCTTCCACCCTTGGCCCGAAAGCCAATGATCATGCCCTTTTGAACGTCGGATAAATCGTCCTGTTTTTGCTTTACGCCAACGATTGCAATGTTTTCCGAAGCCCTCACACACCCTTTATAATCGCTGAACTGCACTGTGCTGCCATCTGTGCTTAGTGATTGGGTACTTAACGTTGATGTTTAGAGAGAAAGTACGTGGTGGTCACATTAGTGTGACTGGACTTTGTATTTACTTTAATAATTCTTAAGCCTATTCAAATTGGATAGTAGAAAAAAATTTGCTGAAACGCTAGTCGAACGTTTCTTAAGGAACAGTAATAAATTATTATCTGATAAAAGATAGTAAAACTGCTATCATTTGATTTTATTACATTTTGTGACGGGCTCATCGCGATTTAAACCAATTTTCCTCTTGAGTTTCTTTGGGGTCAGAATGGCAATTCTTTCAAACCAACTCGAGAAGAGAAGCGTGAATATTGAAATTAATAATCTTATAAATAGTAGAAGTTTAGCGTACGCGGGGTGGCTATGAGAAGCGAATATACGAGGTTTTTATTTACAAAAGCCTAAGTTAAAGTGAGAGGAAATCCCGAGTTCAAGATTTAATCTATCCCTACCTGTGCGATCAAGTTAAAGGTGGATACCATTCCACAAGGATAAAAGCCACGTCAGTTAGAATAAAGCGAATTGCTGTTTACCCAAGATATAGCAGTAAGAATGTTAAAAATAGTTATTAAGAAATGTGTAGTTACTAAAGTTAGAAATAGTCGGTAGAGTTATATATATTGGTTGGATACGCGATTATATGGTAATACGAATAGTGTGTCTATTCACCCCAGATTCACTTGAATTGAATATTATTATTATTGCATATTGTTTAAGTTAAGATTTTAATAAAGAGATATTAAGATAAACATGGCTGATTCTTCATTCCTTCCCACAGATATAAATCGCGAGGATAATGTAGAAATAGGGCACCCCCGATCGGGTACCTTAAAATTTGAAAATTTATTTAAAACGCTGGATTTTTTCATTTCAATATGATTGTCCCTCAATAAATCTTAAAGGCAATCTAAAAAATGTGAAGAGAAACCTATGATCTACTTTCAGAAGAAGAACAAAATAGAAATTGTTATGTGCTCTCCATCTAAAATAATACTTCACAATATCAAAAGAACATAAATCATTCAATCTCTTATATCAAATGAATTGTTCGATATACTATTGAAGAATAACATTCGCAAAGATGAGAAACAAGAGGTAAACATTTTCAGGAAATAAGAAAGAAACACGGCCATACATGGAATAACTTGATACGCAACTGTTCCTTTCAGCAGAAATAAAGAGGGAAGGAACGAAAATGCAAGCAGAATTTTTCCTTTGTGTGCTTTTTAATCACAGACTAGCAATGTTTACACAATTTTTGGAGAGAAAAATTCCATTAGCACTTACTCCATAATAAGATGAATGTTTTGAAGCTTGGTCGTATTATAAATTTTTCTATTGTGTTTGAAGATAATTAATCAATGGTAAAAGGAAGATACTTTTTTTTGTCATCCAATTTACTGAAGTTGGATGAATGCTGTAAATGTATTCCGAAAGAGTAGGATTTTGGGATGATTATTGATTTTTATATTAAAATTTTTAAAGGGTATTTTTTTAATCATAAAATGGAATTAATTACATAATTTTAAGTAAAATATTTAGATGCTAATCTTTCCGTTACCGTACATATTTAAAAGCCTAGATATGTTTCATTCCTTAAGACAGTGCATCGCAAACTTTCAGTAATTGCTACCCAAATTCCAGTCATAATTTTCATCACCCTCCTCCTTCCATACAACAAAAATGCATTGGATTCAGAAATAATGTACTATGACGTAAAGCTACAATCTGGCTGTAATTATAAATGTGAAAATTATTAAGATCAGTATTAAATTTTGTAAATGACAAGCCCATGGGATTTGCTAGTAATTATGAACCTTGTTTTTAATTTAGTATTGATAAATGAATTATCAAATACACTATGCAGTACATATACAATTATAACTATACAGTTTAAATGTGCATTTTATTTCTTTATTACGTCAGAATGTATTTTTTTTTTCTTTTCAGTAAATTAATAATAATTTTAAATCTTTTATTTTCGGATTTTTGATATGACCAAGCCCCCCCCCTCACAGTTTGTGAAACATTGTCTTAAGATAAGATTAAATGCACATAAAAGTAAAATTTACAATTGAAATAATTACGTATTCAGACATTGTTTTTTAATCCGAACTCAAAATTTAACGGTTTGTATAGTAAATGGGTAGTAATAACTCTATTGCTTAAAGATGTCAGGTATGCCAGGTATTTTCCCCCACCAGTGATTAACCGGTGGCAATGTATTAAACGTCGCTATGATTAAAAATTCAAACATGGTGACAATAACAAAGAAAAGTTTCAGCGTGTAGGAGAATGTGCGAGTTTTTTCTGTAACATCGATGCAACGCGTTTAGAAATTGCTACGGAAAAGAGGCACCAACCAACAAGAGCATTTTGCGATGGTATCATCAATTTAACCCGCGATCACTCGAGGCGGGGTGTTCTGTACACCCCAGCAACAAGAAAATCTTTCCAGGATTCTAAAAAGAATGCGCAGAACCACGAATTTTCTTTAGCTGCACATTTTAGGTCATTGAACCATCAGGCCTGATGCAATCCCTCTTTCTCGAACGTTTGGAATGTAATGACCTTCAAAGGTTTATCTGGGGAGGCTGAGAATTCATGCGAGAAGTTGAGCATTTGTATACAGTCTGCTCTGAATGTTTGGAAAATGATTAAAATATTATTTTTCTACTCTCAAGTATCATTATCGCATTAATTATAAAGTATATTTATTACTGGTATATACGTTTTATATACTGGTTTATGAAAAAGTATAAAATTATGTGTTTTAAAATGAACATTTTGTATGTTTAGTTTAAATTAATATTAGTTTCATTTGTATGCAATAAATTTAATAATTTGATTTGTATAATACAAAAAAAAACATCTTGTACTTCATAAATATGTATCATAATGACTTAATTTTATTTTCATAATTAAATACACGTGATAAAAGTTTGAGGTGTTCTCTACACCCCGCGAGTGACGACGGTAGCAAAAACACGCGCGAGTGACCGCGGGTTAAAGAAAAAAGACAGGTTGCTTGTGTAAAAAGAAAGGCAGTGGCCGGCCAAGTGTTTTGGTAGAAGCAATGGAGACTACAAAACTTGACGCCTATGAGCTTGTCAAAGAAAACAGTATGAGAAATTTCACAAAAAAAAAAATGAAACTTCAAACCACAACAAGTAACAGATGATTTATGCAGCATTACGAACCATTAATAGAGTCAGGATACAAAGTGTAGGGAATTAACTGGATTGCAGATTTGACATACGCCGTGTAGCAAAGGGACATCGAACATTGGTAACTGAAAAAAAGACTTGGTATGCTTCGCTTTACATTCATATATCACTTATTATAATATGTGCAGTAGTTTAGATAATTTCTTTTTTTTTTTTAAATCGGATTCAACTTTTGTGCTCATCCTGTATTTCCGTCCAATTTGTTTTTATAACAAATACTCTTTTTCATTAAAAATTTCTTTCCCTAAAATGTTTTCAATTACATAGTATAAAGAGCCTCTTTACCGCATTAATAATATAAACAGGCATATTATCCCTTAGAACTTTCTGAGTTTTTCCTTAAAATCAATAGGATTTATAAAAAAAATGCTTTCGAAATGCTTCTACCATTGCTGCCAAAAACAAATCATAGAGGGTGCTAATAAAACATAACTGTGTCTCGGACTCTCCTCATGCTGAAGCTGTGGCTGAGTTTACATTATTGACTGGACATGATTACCTTTGTGCTCATTTACATCGTTTTAATTTGACTGACTACCCTTTTTGTGTGCTCCTGGACAAGTCATGGACGCTTTTCATCTAGACGTGTGCTCTGCACTTAAAAATTTGGACTGTATTGTGAAGAAATATTGGAGAGCTCTATACCTAATGATCTGATGATCAATGGCCAGTCATTTGATAAATAAAAATGCTAAGTTTGTCCGATTATAAATTAACTTAACTCGGTGACGCAATAGTCCCTGTGGACCAAGGCCTACTGTGCCCAACTCAGTATACGCGACCTTGGGCTCTGAGGTGCATGAAGTTCCGATCAGGTGGCTAGTCTAACACGACGAAATCCTCCAGTGTTAAGTTCCCAAGCGAGCTTGGTACTCATTTATCGATCTACTAAAGGGATGAAAGGCTGAGTCAATCTTGTCCAGCCCGGGGTTTGAACCTCGGACCTGTGGTGTGGAAGCGCGGTGCACTAACCATTCATCCACTGTCTGATTATTAACAATATAAATCTAAAAATGTAAGAAATTCGAATAAGATTAGCTTGATAAAAGTACAGACAGATAATTGAAAGCCAACTGAATATACGCAGGAAGAACGTTAGATTAAAAATACATGTTATTCCTTTGTTGGGAAATACTTAACACTAATAAATGCATATTATATTAAAAATAAATTAAAATTTTGATTTTCCTACTTAAAAATGTGATACATTTGTTTTATAATAGTAATAAATTATATAAAGGTTATCCGGGCTAAAAGTATCCAAAAGTAATGGCTTATTATTACGGAACTACCCATCAGAATGTAATAAACTGTTCATCTATGAATTGAAAAATTCTCCGAACTTTTTGGGTCCAGTCCAATCACCCGAACGTGCTTACATTATTCGACAATCGATGACGATATTTTTACACTGACTTCATTGGTAAAGATGTGGATGTCACAGTAAAAGGTGCAGTACGTACTTTGGTTAACGGAATTTAAATCAAATACGCGTGTACAGCAACCTGTTCGAACAGAATGGAATATCGACCCTCCGACATCAAAATTTTTCCACCAATGGACAAGAACTTTAAAAGAAACGGGAACAGAGGTATCTCACACTGGCAAGTATCTTCAGTTTTTTCGTGATAGAAGACACTGTTGATCATGTACATGATTCTTTTTGTAGGAGTCCTTAAAGTCTATTAGGCAAGCCAGTAACGAAATTCCATTCTGTTCGAACAGGTTGCTGTACACGCGTATTTGATTTAAATTTCGTTAACCAAAGTACGTACTGCACCATTTACTGTGGCATCCACATCTTTACTAATGAAGTCAGTGTAAAAATATCGTAATCGATTGTCGAATAATGCAACCACGTGCGGCCCATTGGACTAGACTCAAAAAATCTCGGAGGGGTTTCCAATCCATGGATGAACAGTTTATTACATTCTAATGCATAGTTCAGTAATAATAAGTTATAACTTCTGGATACTTTAAGCCCGGACACCCTGTATTTTTTACCTCTTTTCCCTAACTCGGCATGCATTGTCGCAGGAATCGAATTGTTTCAAATATTTCCTACCTCGTGGACACTGAATCTTATTGGTATATTGGTTTGACACACCACACCTGCACAGTAAGTACTACATATTTTACTGTGGTGTCCACACCTTTACTAATGAAGTCAGCGTAAAAAGTTTCTCTTCGGCTTTTGCTGAATAATGCATGCACGTGCAGCCAATAAGACTAGACTTAAAAATTTCGTCGAGTTTTCCAATCCATGAATGAACAGTTTATTACATTCTGATGGGTAGTTCCATAATGGTAAGCCATTACTTTTGAATACTTTTATACCAGACACTCTGTATAAAAACACTTATATATAAGATGCATCAAATAATTTCTGTATAGAAATTTAAAAGATTTTATGTATGAAATTTCAAAAATTAAAAGAATTTTAAAGTTGAACTAAGATTCTTAACATATATTTCAAATAAAACGCTCTACAAGAAGCATCAAAATAATTGGGAAATAAAAGTACTAGCAAAATATTACCTTTGAAAAATTTTGATAAAATATAAAGATTTTACAAACGGTCACAACAAAATATCGAGGAAAATCCAAGGACAGAAAAAATAAAGGTACTACCCGCATTTACATAAAACAGTTCCAAGGAAGTTTGAATTTCCTTCACATATTTTATGGATGGAAAATTTATCTAAGCGTATTTTTTTCAATTTTATGTATTAAAAAAATGTTAACTTACTGTTATTGATATTTTCCTAGCATGTGAAAAGAGAGTTACAATTCTCGAACATACAATAAATGTCGGGCAAAAATAGGTCAAAATAATGTTTCTTTGAATGTATGTTGTATTTTTTATTACATCATGATCTTGAAAATAAAATGAATTCTGGTAAATGTTTTGAACTTTCTAGATCTCAATGTATATTTTCTATGTGCTAGTGGTTTATATTTTGAATACCTATTTTGTGATTTTGTACATATTCCAAATCTCATCTTTGAATATCTATTTCAATAACTGATACACAATACTTGGCTTTTTCACAATTCCTCCTTGCAGCTCAAACTACGAGGTATCTCGTAGTTGCCAGTGAATGGGTTCAAATTCTGAGGTAACTCATGATTTAGTTCTGTACTGGTAAGGCATTGCCTTTTATTTTAGAAAGCTAAGTTAATAAACAAGTAATGCAAAAAAAAAAAAAATTAAGTCCATTATGGACTTAATTTTTTTTTTTTTTGCATTACTTGTTTATTAACTTAGCTTTCTAAAATAAAAGGCAATGCCTTACCAGTACAGAACTAAATCATGAGTTACCTCAGAATTTGAACCCA
>BMAV01002365.1:0-10644 GCA_019973955.1 Trichonephila inaurata madagascariensis | reverse complement strand
GTATGGCGTTTGTCGAAATTCCAATTAGTCAAAGGTTATACCCAATTGTTTCTTTGAAATTCGCCCCCTCTTTCAATAGTCTGTTTCAGTGACATGCCCACCACTTTTTTTTTACCTAGAAACTTACCAAAGTTACCCATTTCACTCTAAAATGGACCAGGAATCCAAATCTGGTCTCCGTTTCACGAAATTCCAGTAACTTTTTATAAAAATGAAAGACCTCCTTGAAAACCAACCTATTTGGCATGAAAGTTAACTTACCGACCGATTTTAAAACCGGCCAATTCTCACCAAACTCAGTTTTTCTTGCACAGAATTCAACGCTGATCACGAATATGTATGGCGCTTGTCAAAATTCAAATTAGTTCAAAGGTTATGCCCAATTGTTTCTTTGAAATTCGTCCCCTCTTTCAATAGTCTGTTTCAGTGACATGCCCACCACTATTTTTTCCCCCTAGAACTACCAAAGTTACCCATTTCACTCGAAATTTGACCAGGAATTTAAATCTGGTCCGTTTCACGAAATTCCTGTAACTTTTTTTTAAAAATGAAAGACCTTGAAAAACTAACCTATTTGGCTGAAAGCAACTTCCCGGGACCGATTTTAAAAACCGGCCAATTCTCTCCAAATTTAGTTTTTCTGGCACAGAATTCAACGCTGATCACTAATATGTATGGCACTTGTCGAAATTCAAAATAGTTCAAAGTTATGCCCAACGGCTTTTTGAAATTGTCCCCCTTTTTTCAATAGTCTGTTTCAGTGACATGCGCACCACTATTTTTTTAAAACTAGAAACTTACCAAAACGACCCATTTCACTTAAATTGGACCAAGAATCCAAATCTGGTCTCCGTTTCACAAAAATTCCCTGTAATATTTTTCAAATGAACACCTTCTTGAAAAACGACCTATTTGGCTTGAAAGCCAACTTACCGACCGATTTTAAAAACCGGGTGTCATTCGAACGAGAGGCCCCCCCCAAAACCCAAAGACACTTAAAACATTACCCTGCGATTATTGGGAACTCGAGTTTTTGTACATTGGTAATGCATTTCTATGACTAGTATCAGAAACACACCGAAAAAAAAGTAAAAAATTTAATTGCGGTATTATCCTTTTGAAGCGTTCGTCTTTCATTTTGGGCTTAATTGCGACGCATTTCTTTTCCCCTGCGTTTGGGATCTTTTTTGTCTTCCTCCAATTCCTACCAAACTTAGTTTTTCTTGCACAGAATTGACCGCTGATCACGAATATGTATGGATCTTGTCGAAATTCCAATTAGTTCAAAGGTTATGCCCAATTGTTTCTTTGAAATTCGTCCCTCTTTCAATAGTCTGTTTGTGACATGCCCACCACTATTTTTTTTACCTAGAAACTTACCAAAGTTACCCATTTAACTCGAAATTGACCAGGAATCTAAATCTGTTCTCCATTTCACGAAATTCCTGAAACTTTTTTTAAAAAATGAAAGACCTTTTCTTGAAAAACCAATCTATTTGGCATGAAAGCCAAATTAAAGACGGATTTTAAAAACCGGCCAATTCTCACCAAACTTAGTTTTTCTTGCACAGAATTCAACGCTGATCACGAATATGTATGGCGCTTGTCGAAATTCAAATTAGTTCAAAGGTTATGCCCAATTGTTTCTTTGAAATTCGTCCCCTCTTTCAATAGTCTGTTTCAGTGACATGCCCACCACTATTTTTTACCCTAGAAACTTACCAAAGTTACCCATTTCACTCGAAATTTGACCAGGAATTTAAATCTGGTCTCCGTTTCACGAAATTCCAGTAACTGTTTTAAAAATGAAAGACCTTCTTGAAAAACCCAACCTATTTGGCATGAAAGCAAATTACCGACCGATTTTAAAAACCGGCCAATTCTCTCCAAATTTAGTTTTTCTGGCACAGAATTCAACGCTGATCACGAATATGTATGGCACTTGTCGAAATTCCAAATAGTTCAAAAGTTATGCCCAACGGCTTCTTTGAAATTCGTGCCCTTTTTCAATAGTCTGTTTCAGTGACATGCCCACAACTATTTTTTACCCTAGAAACTTACCAAAAGACCCATTTCACTCTAAATTGGACCAGGAATCCAAATCTGGTCTCCGTTTCACGAAATTCCTGTAATTCTTTTTAAAATGAAACACCTTCTTGAAAAAAACGACCTAATTGGCTTGAAAGCCAACTTACTGACCGATTTTAAAAAACCGGGTGTCATTCGAACGAGAGGCCGCCCCCAAACCCAAAGACACTTAAAACATTATTCTGCGATTATTAGAACTCGAGTTATTGCACTTTGGTAATGCATTTCTATGACAAGTATCAGAAAACACCGAAAAAAAAGTAAAAAATTTTAATTGCGGTATTATCCTTTTGAAGCGTTCGTCTTTCATATGGGCTTAATTGCGACGCATTTCTCTTTCCGTGCGTTTGGATCATTTTTGTCTTCCTCCAATTCCTACCAAACTTAGTTTTTCTTGCACAGAATTCAACGCTGATCACGAATATGTATGGCGTTTGTCGAAATTCCAATTAGTTAAAAGTTTATACCCAATTGTTTCTTTGAAATTCGTCCCTCTTCCAATAGTCTGTTTCAATGACATGCCCACCACTATTTTTACCCTAGAAACTTACCAAAGTTACCCATTTCACTCGAAATTTGACCAGGAATCTAAATCTGGTCTCCATTTCACAAAATTCCTGAAACTGTTTTTAAAAATGAAAGACCTTCATGAAAAAACCAACCTATTTGACATGAAAGCCAAATTACCGACCGATTTTAAAAAACCGTCCAATTCTCACCAAACTTAGTTTTTCTTGCACAGAATTCAACGCTGATCACGAATATGTATGGCGCGCTTGGAGAAATTCAAAATAGTTCAAAAGTTATGCCCAACGGTTTCTTTGAAATTCGTGCCCTCTTTCAATAGTCTATTGCAGTGACATGCCCACCACTATTTTTTACCCTAGAAACTTACCAAAACGACCAATTTCACTCTAAATTGGACCAGGAATCCAAATCTGGTCTCCGTTTCACGAAATTCCTGTAACATTTTTTAAAAATGAAAGACCTTGAAAAAACCAACCTATTTGGCATGAAAGCCAACTTACCGACCGATTTTAAAAAACCGGCCAATTCTCACCAAACTTTGTTTTTCCGGCACAGAATTCAACGCTGATCACGAATATGTATGGCACTTGTTGAAATTCCAAATAGTTCAAAAGTTATGCCCAACGGCTTCTTTGAAATTCGTGCCCTTTTTCAATAATCTGTTTCAGTGACATGCCCACCACTATTTTTTTTACCCTAGAAACTTACCAAAACGACCCATTTCACTCTAAAATGGACCAGGAATCCAAATATGGTCTCCGTTTCACGAAATTCCGGTAATTCTTTTTAAAATGAAACACCTTCTTGAAAAACCGACCTATTTGGCTTGAAAGCCAACTTACTGACCGATTTCAAAACACCGGGTGTCATTCGAACGAGAGGCCGCCCCCAAACCCAAAGACACTTAAAACATTACCCTGCGATTATTAGAACTCGAGTTATTGTACTTTGGTAATGCATTTCTATGACTAGTATCAGAAAAACACCGAAAAAAAAGTAAAAAAAATTTAATTGCGGTATTATCCTTTTTGAAGCGTTCGTCTTTCATATGGCCTTAATTGCGACGCATTTCTCTTTTCCGTGCGTTTGGATCTTTTTTTGTCTTCCTCCAATTCCTACCAAACTTAGTTTTTCTTGCACAGAATTCAACGCTGATCACGAATATGTATGGCGTTTGTCGAAATTCCAATTAGTTAAAAGGTTATACCCAATTGTTTCTTTGAAATTCGTCCCCTCTTTCAATAGTCTGTTTCAGTGACATGCCCACCACTATTTTTTTTTACCCTAGAAACTTACCAAAGTTACCCATTTCACTCTAAAATGGACCGGAACCCAAATCTGTCCCGTTTCACGAAATTCCAGTAACTTTTTAAAATGAAAGACCTCCTTGAAAAACCAACCTATTTGGCATGAAAGCCAACTTACCGACCGATTTTAAAAACCGGCCAATTCTCACCAAACTCATTTTTTTCTTGCACAGAATTCAACGCTGATCACGAATATTATGGCGCTTGTCAAAATTCAAATTAGTTCAAGGTTATCCCAATTGTTTCTTTGAAATTCGTCCCCTTTTCAATAGTCTGTTTCAGTGACATACCCACCACTATTTTTTTTTTACCTAAAACTTACCAAAGTTACCCATTTCACTCGGAAATTTGACCAGGAATTTAAATCGGGACTCCGTTTCACAAAATTTCCCTGTAACTTCTTTTAAAATGAAAGACCTTGAAAAAACCAACCTATTTGGCTTGAAAGAACTTACCGACCGATTTTAAAACCGGCCAATTCTCCCAAATTTAGTTTTTCTGGCACAGAATTCAACGCTGATCACTAATATGTATGGCACTTGTCGAAATTCAAAATAGTTCAAAAGTTATGCCCAACGGCTTCTTTGAAATTCGTGCCCTTTTTCAATAGTCTGTTTCAGTGACATGCGCACCACTTTTTTTTTTTTTTAAACTAGAAACTTACCAAAACGACCCATTTCACTCTAAATTGGACCAAGAATCCAAATCTGGTCTCCGTTTCACGAAATTCCTGTAATATTTTTTAAAAATGAAACCTTCTAAAAAAACGACCATTGGGCTTTGAAAGCCAACTACCGACCGTTTTTAAAACCGGGTGTCATTCGAACGAGAGGCCGCCCCCAAACCCAAAGACATTTAAAAAACATTACCCGCGTTTAAAGAACTCGAGTTATTGTACTTTGGAATGATTTCTATGACTAGTATCAAAACACACCAAAAAAAAAGAAAAAAAAATTTAATTGGGTATTATCCTTTTGAAGGTTCGTCTTTCATATGGGTTTAAAGGTGACGCATTTCTTTTTTCCGGGTTTTGGATTTTTTTTGTTTTCCTCCACCCCCTAAAAACTTATTTTTTCTTGCACAAATTGCCCCTGATCACAAATTTGTATGGATCTTGTCGAAATTCCAATTAGTTAAAAGGTTATCCCCAATTGTTTCTTTGAAATTTCGCCCTCTTTCAATAGTCTGTTTCAGTGACATCCCACCACTTTTTTTTTTTTCCCCTGAATTCCCAAAGTTTACCCATTTCACTCGAAATTTGACCGGGAATTTCTGGTCTCCTTTTCCAAAAATTCCGTAACTTTTTTTAAAATAAAAGCCCAAAAAACCCCCTTTTATTTGGCTTTAAAAAACCAACTTACCGACCGTTTTTAAAAAAACCCCCCAATTTCACCAAACTTATTTTTTCGGCCCAAAATTCAACGCTGATCCGAATAGTATGGCGCTTGTCGAAATTCCAAATAGTTAAAAAAGTTATGCCCAACGGTTTCTATGAAATTGTCCCTTTTTTCAGTAGTTTCTCAGTGAATCCCACCACTTTTTTTTTACCCAGAAATTTTCCCAAAAACACCCATTTCACTCTAAATTGACCAGGAATCCAAATTGGCTCCTTTTCCCAAAATTCCTTAAAATTTTTTCAAAATGAAACACCTTCTTTGAAAAACGACCATTTGGCGAAAAACTTCCACCTTTTAAAAAAAAACCGGGGTGTCATTCGAACAGGGGCCAACCCCAAACCCCAAAGACACTTAAAACATTACCCGCGATTATTAGAACTCGAGTTATTGCACTTTGGTAATGCATTTCTATGAAAGTATGAAAAAAACACCGAAAAAAAGTAAAAATATTTTAATTGCGGTATTATCCTTTAGAAACGTTCGTTTTTTCATAGGGCTTAATTGGCGTTTTCTTTTCCGTGCTTTGGGATTTTTTGTCTTCCCCCAACCCTACCAAACTTAGTTTTTCCTGAAAGAATTCAACGCTGATCACGAATATGTATGGCACTTGTCGATTTTCCCAAATGTTCAAAGGTTTAATTGTTTCTTTGAAATTGTCCCCCTTTTCAATAGTCTGTTTCAGTGACATGCCCACAACTTTTTTTTTACCCAGAAACTTCCCAAAAGACCCTTTTACCCGAAATTGGGCCCGGGGAACCCAAATCTGGTCTCCGTTTCACAAAATTTCCCTGAAACCCTTTTTTTAAAAATAAAAAGACCTTGAAAACCGACCTATTTGGCGAAAGCCAACTTACTGACCGATTTCAAAACACCGGGTGTCATTCGAACGAGAGGGCCCCAAACCCAAAGACATTTAAAACATTACCCTGCGTTTTTGAACTCGAGTTATTGTACTTTTGGTAATGCATTTCTATGACTTGTATCAGAAAACACCGAAAAAAGTAAAAAATTTTTGCGGTTTATCCTTTTGAAGCGTTCTTTTCATAGGGCTTAATTGGACGCATTTCTTTTTCCGTGCGTTTATTTTTTTTTGTCTTCCCCCACCTACCAAACATTTTTTCTTGAAAAGAATTCAAGCTGATCACAAATGTATGGCGCGTTGTAGAAATTCAAAATAGTTCAAAAGTTACCCCAAGGGTTTTTTTAAATTCGTGCCCTCTTTCAATAGTCTGTTGTAGTGACATCCCCCCATTTTTTTTTTTTCCCTAGAAATTTCCAAAGTTACCCTTTTCACTGAAATTTGACCGGGAATTTTAAAAATCTAGTCTCCGTTTAACAAAATTTCCCTGTTTTTTTAAAAAAATGAAAGCCCTTAAAAAAACCAACCTATTTGGATAAAAACCCAACACCGACCGATTTTAAAAAACCGGCCAATTTCACCAAACTTAGTTTTTCTGGCACAGAATTAAACCTGATCACGAATATGTATGGGTTTGTCGAAATCAAATTAGGTAAAAGGTTATGAATTTTTTTTTGAAATTCGTCCCCTTCAATAGTCTGTTTCAGTGACACCCCACCACTATTTTTATCCTAGAAATTTACCAAAGTTACCCATTTCACTAAAAACCCGGGGAATCAAATCTGGCTCCTTTTCCCAAAAATTCCTGAAACTGTTTTTAAAATAAAAACCTTCATGAAAAAAAACCTTTTGACAGGAAAAAATTCCCGGGACCGTTTTTAAAAAACCGCCCAATTCTCACCAAACCATTTTTCTTACAGAATTCCGCTGATCACGAATATGTATGGCGCGCTTGGAAATTCAAAATAGTTCAAAAAGTTATGCCCAACGGTTTCTTTAAAATTTCCCTGCCCTTTTAAATAGTCTATTCGGACATGCCCACCACTATTTTTTCCCCCAGAAACTTAAAAAGACCCATTTCACCAAAATTTGGGACCGGGAACCCAAATCTGGTTCCGTTTCACGAAATTCTGTTTTTTTTAAAATGAAAGACCTTGAAAACCAACCTATTTGGGAAAAAAGCCAACTTCCCGACCGATTTTAAAACCGCCCAATTTCACCAAATTTAGTTTTTCTTAAGAATTAAACGCTGACCGAATATGTTTTGGTACTTGTCAAATTTCCCAAATAGTTCAAAAGTTATGATCAACGGCTTTGAAATTCGTGCCCTTTTTCAAAGTCTGTTTCAGGACATCCCCACCACTTTTTTTTTTCCCTAGAAACTTCCCAAAAACGACCCATTTCACCTTGACCGGGAACCAAATTTTCCGTTTCAAAATTCCCTTAATTTTTTTAAAAATGAACACCTTCTTGAAAACACGCCCCCGGATGAAAGCCAACTTCCCGACCGATTTTAAAACCGGGGTCATTCGAACGAGGGGCCGCCCCCAAACCCAAAGACATTAAAACATTACCTGCGATTATTAGAACTCGAGTTATTGCATTTTGGAAATCATTTCATGAAAGATCAAAAAAACACCAAAAAAAAAGTAAAAAAAATTTTTAATTGCGGTATTACCCTTTTTTTGAAGCGTTCGTTTTTCATATGGGTTTTAATTGGGCCCTTTTTTTTTCCCGTGCTTTTGGGATCTTTTTTTTGTCTTCCCCCACCTACCAAACAGTTTTCTTACAGAATTCAACGCTGATCACGAATATGTAGGGATTTCAAATTAGTTAAAAGGTTATGCCAATTTTTCTTTGAAATTCGCCCCCTCTTTCAAAAAAGTTGTTTCAGTGACATGCCCACCACTTTTTTTTTTCCCCTAGAAATTTTAAAACGACCAATTTCACTTTTTGACCGAATCAAATCTGGTCTCCGTTTCAAAAATTCCCAGTAACTTTTTAAAAATGAAAGACCTCCCAAAAAACCAACCAAGGGCATAAAAACCCAAATTCCCGACCGTTTTTAAAAAAAAACCGGCCAATTTCACCAAACTTTTTTTTTTGGCACAGAATTCAACGCTGATCACGAAATGTATGGCGCTTGTAAAAACCCCCAAAAATAGTTAAAAAAGTTATGCCCAACGGTTTCTTTGAAATTGTGCCCCTTTTTCAATAGTCTGTTTGTGACATCCCACCACTTTTTTTTTACCCTTGAAACTTCCCGACCCTTTCACTCAAAATTGGACCAGGAATCAAATCTGGTCCCCTTTCACAAAATTTGGTAATTTTTTTAAAAATAAAGACCCCTTTAAAAAACCCGACCTTTGGCAGAAAGCCAACTTACGACCGATTTCAAAACCCCGGTGTCATTCGAATGAGAGGCCGACCCCAAACCCAAAGACATTTAAAACATTACTTCGATTATTAGAACTCGAGTTATTGACTTTTGATAATGCATTTCTATGACTAGTATCAGAAAAACCAAAAAAAATAGTAAAAACTATAATTTGGTTTTTCCTTTTTTGTAGCGTTCGTCTTTTTTGGGCTTAATTGCTACGATTTTTTTTTCCGTGCGTTTGGATCTTTTTTTGTCTTCCCCCAATTCTACCAAATTATTTTTCTTGCCAAATTCAACGCTGATCACAATATGTATGGCGCTTGTAAAAATTTCCAATTAGTTCAAATGTTATGCCCAATTTTTTTTTTAAATTCGTCCCCTTTTGAATAGTCTGTTTCCAGTTACATCCCACCACTTTTTTTTTTACCCTAAAAACTTCCAAAGTTACCCATTTCCCCTCAAAATTTGACCAGGAATCAAATCCCCCTTTTCCTGAAATTCCAGTAACTTTTTTTAAAAATGAAAGATCTTCTTGAAAAACCCTATTTGGAAAAAAAAGGTTAAACCCGACCTTTTTAAAAAAAGGCCAATTCTCCCCAAACCAGTTTTTCTTGCACAAATTCAACGCTGATCACGAATATGTATGGTGTTTTGTAGAAATTCAAAATAGTTCGTTTGCCCAACGGTTTCTTTTGAAATTCGTGCCCTTTTTCAATAGTCTTTTTCCCCAGTGACATGCCCACCACTTTTTTTTTTTACCCAGAAACTTACCAAAGTTACCCACCACTGAAATTTGACCGAATTTAAATCTGACCCGTTTCACGAAATTCCTGTAATTTTTTAAAAAATGAAAGACCAAAAAAATTAACCATTTGGCATGAAAGCCAATTTACCGACCTTTTTTAAAAACCGCCCAATTCTCACCAAACTTAGTTTTTCTTGCACAGAATTCAACGCTGATCACGAATATGTATGGCGCGCTTGGAGAAATTCAAAATAGTTCAAAAGTTATGCCCAACGGCTTCTTTGAAATTCGTGCCCTTTTTCAATAGTCTGTTTCAGTGACATGCGCACCACTATTTTTTTTTTTTTTTAAACTAGAAACTTACCAAAACGACCCATTTCACTCTAAATTGGACCAAGAATCCAAATCTGGTCTCCGTTTCACGAAATTCCTGTAATATTTTTCAAAATGAACACCTTCTTGAAAAAACCGACCTATTTGGCTTGAAAGCCAACTTACCGACCGATTTTAAAAACCGGGTGTCATTCGAACGAGAGGCCGCCCCCAAACCCAAAGACACTTAAACATTACCCTGCGATTATTAGAACTCGAGTTATTGCACTTTGATAATGCATTTCTATGACTAGTATCAGAAAAACACCGAAAAAAAAGTAAAAAAATTTTAATTGCGGTATTATCCTTTTTGTAGCGTTCGTCTTTCAGATGGGCTTAATTGCGACGCATTTCTCTTTTCCCTGCGTTTGGATCATTTTTTTGTCTTCCTCCAATTCCTACCTAACTTAGTTTTTCTTGCACAGAATTCAACGCTGATCACGAATATGTATGGCGCTTGTCGAAATTCAAAATAGTTCAAAAGTTATGCCCAACGGTTTCTTTGAAATTCGTGCCCTCTTTCAATAGTCTGTTTCAGTGACATGCCCACCACTATTTTTTTTTACCCTAGAAACTTACCAAAAAGACCCATTTCACTCGAAATTGGACCAGGAATCCAAATCTGGTCTCCGTTTCACGAAATTCCTGTAATTTTTTTTAAAATGAAACACCTTCTTGAAAAAACCGACCTATTTGGCTTGAAAGCCAACTTACCGACCGATTTTAAAAAACCGGGTGTCATTCGAACGAGAGGCCAACCCCAAACCCAAAGACACTTAAAACATTACCCTGCGATTATTAGAACTCGAGTTATTGCACTTTGGTAATGCATTTCTATGACAAGTATGAGAAAAACACCGAAAAAAAGTAAAAAATATTTTAATTGGGGGTATTATCCTTTTGAAACGTTCGTCTTTCATATGGGCTTAATTGGACGCATTTCTTTTTTTTCGGGGTTTGGGCCCCCA
>BMAV01002364.1:0-167180 GCA_019973955.1 Trichonephila inaurata madagascariensis | reverse complement strand
TATAGGTATTTAATAATTTATGTAAAAACCTTTTTTTTTTAAAAATATACGAAGGCACTTATTTTTTAGTGTCTTGTAATAAGCATCGTGATATATAAAATAAATTATGTTTAACGGGCAAAAGGAAAAATCGGTTAACACGAAATTTAAACAACCCCCCCCAAAACTGCTAAATTTTCATGCATTTTTCTTTAACAAAAAAAACGACCTAAAGAATGAAAATAAAGGAAAAACAAGTAAATTTGAAAATTTTGTTTTGGACTGTCAATTTTTTCCATGAAAGAATTCATCAGTAGATCTGAAAATTGTGTACAGCCCCAAATTATGGCGAAAAAACGTTTTAGGTTTGAAAAGCCTAAAAATATATCAGATTTGGGGCGTCTCTCGCTTTTCTTTAAACCCCTATGTTCTTTGAGGGCCCCGTTTGGGAAAAAATTTTTTCCCCAATACCAAGAAGATAAACGATCAAATATTAAAAAGGATATACTAAAAAAAGGATATCGGGAAGTTTAGATATGCGCGGCAGGCTCAGAAATAAATTGGGGAATTATTCTGATCGATGCGTGAAAAAGCTTAGTTGAAATCTTCGGCCCAAAAATTAGCAGTCAAAATTAGCAGCATTGCGGATCAAGAATCTTCTTTTTTTAAAGATAAATTCTCTGGTCAAGGAACCAGAACTAAAAGGAATTTGGATTAAGTAATTAGATGAAAGGATTTTTTTGATTTTTAATAGAGGATCTAGTTGCTTCGTTTAAATACGTATTTAATTTTGGGCTGACCCACTTTAATTAAAATTGTAAAATAAATTTTAAGAAATATAAGTTAATCTTAAAAAAGTTGTATTAAGAATAATTATTCTCATTTTTTTGATAACCCCACACCCAGCTTGCGGAAACCCGGCACGACATGGTCATCACAGGATGGCTATGTTAAATTCAATGGAAAAAAAATTAATAAAAGCGGTCCTGTTCCCCTTTGATAGGTCCCATTTGTTAAATCTTTTGATTGTCAGCGGGAAATTTGAGGGTGGGGTTGTCAAATTTAATAGAATTTTTAAAAATTTTAAAGACTTTTTGAATATAATTTAAATTTTAATTTAGATAAATTTAAAAATGAGAACCCAAAATAAATCAAACACACAAAATAGTTAAACGGGGACCCGGAAAAATTTGCCCCAATTTATCTAAAAAATTTTATATTATCCCCCTTTACTTTAAAATTTTGATAATATTACAAGCCCTAATATCAAATAATCAGTCCTCCCTTTAAATTCGGGTTGGTTCTATAGGTTTTTGAAAGACCTGGGCACGCGTAAGGGGATGCCCCCTTTGGCGTGCGGGATTCCCGAAACTTTAAAAATGTCAACCACATTTCATTCTTTTCCCAAACATAACTCTCCCAAATTCCCATTAATTTTTACGAAACTTTTGCCCTTTTAAAACCCATCTTATTTGGATTTTATTATTCGCATTTCGCTTTTTGGTTTTTCTTTTTGGAAAAAGGGATTTTTACCAATTCCGGCCCGGGGAAACCAGGGGTTTAAAGTTAAAAAAACAGCAAAAACCTGAAATTTAAAAGGAAAAAAACCTTTTTAATATGTCGGGGGTTGGGGACCAATATCCAGGGAAATGAATAAAAAGGGAAAAAAAAAAACTTTGAAAAAAAGGAAAAAATGAAAAAATAGTTTTTTTTCCCCAAAACCCCCAATGCCTTTTTTTAAAAAAAATTTCAAAAAAATTTGATTAAATTTTTATTGGTTAGTGGAATTTTTTTGTTTCAGTTTTGTTTTTTTTTTATATATAATATAAAAAAGGTACCCCGGAAAATTTTAAATTTTTTGACCAATAAATATTTTTTTCGGAATTTTTAACCGGAAAAATTTCAGTATCTCTGTTTCCTATAAAGCCAAAACTCCTCCCCAGGCTCCAATTTTTTCAATCATAATTTTTAATCCCCCCAAATAATAAATGTTTTTGAACCCCAATAATAATGCATTTTGAGTATTAAATTTTGTAAAAGTTTTTTTTCATTAATATATTTTTAAAAAGCAAATTATTTTTTAAATAATAGTTAAAAAGGTTATGTTTTTTTTTCTTTTTATAATTTTTAAATTGGAAAAAGAAAAAAATGATATTTAATTAAAGATTTATTTCCTCCATCATCCATTTCTAAAAGTACAAATGTCATTAGGAAAAGTAATATAAAAAAAAAAATTTTTTAAGTCAATTTCTACTTAGTAGGCCAAAAAAGAAAAATTTTTTTTTAAAAAGGAGTTGTTTTTTATTAAATAGTTACAATTAATACAAATATGTAATACATATGACAGAATCAAATGTTAAGCGAAAAAAATGGCGTTTTTTTCCTTTTGAAATTTTTTTCATTTTTTTTATTTATGGTACTGGGACTATTTTTTTTTTTGATACAAATTTTATTCAAATTTAAAAAATTTAATTAGTGTAAAAAATAGTAAAAGTAAAGAAGAAATCACACACATTCTCAGAAATTGGGCCATCTCGGGATGGAATTCGAACCACCGCCCTTCAGATTAAGAACCCCAGCGCGCTACCCATTGCGTTACAGGGGAAAAAACCCCAAAAATTTTTCCTTTCTAAAAAATGTTTTGTTGGACTATAATTTTTTTTTTTGTTACTTTTTTTTTTATTCTTTTTTTAATTTAATTAATGAATTAAAATTTAAAAAACTTTTGAAACATAAATTTTCATCCTTAAAAAATTTTAAAAAAAGTTTTTTAAACGGAATGAGTGAATAAAAAAGTATTTTACCAACGATTGAAAATTTTGGAAAAGATATATATATATATTATATATATAAAAAATAAGAGAGTGAAATTATAGTGGGGGTTGGAAAAAAAAATAGCTCTTTTTTGTTGCGCTCCATCATATCCATCTCATCTGGCATTCCCCGCGAGCGTCTGCGTGAGTCTGGAAATATGGGCATCTGCGCAAAACATGTAAAAAAAGCTGTTCCTCGTACAATTCCAGTCAGTCTTGGTCGATTCGATGCTTCTATAGCTCCAAATCACCCCTTTGGAAAATGTACTTTTTATAATTTGAGGTTAATTGAAATTTCCACGGTTTTAAAGTTTTTACTGCAGAAGAGGTTGGAAAAAAAAAAAAGGGATAAATTTTAAATTCAAGCGAACTTTCGACGATAATAAAGCATCAACAAGTGCACAGACAAGCATAGTTACAAAAATTAAATCAAGGAAATATTCTCAAGAATACGGAATATTAGATTTACCATTACTGAAGTAAAGGGAAAAAGAAAACCCCCTTTGTGTGTTATTTTTTTTCCAAAAATATTGGCAGCAGACAGTATGAAACCTAATAAACTTAAAAGACAAAAAAACGCCTCATGGTGAGTACATTAACAAACCTCGAAAAGTTTTTTGAATCAAAATTAAAATCTTTAAAAAAACGAAAAACATTTTTTAAAAAACTTTGTCAGGTATTGAAAAAATTTTTCTTCAAAGTATCATATAAAATAGCCCGATGTAAAATGCCTCACACTATTGCCGAAAAGCTTATTTTTCCTGCAGCAATTGAGATCTGAAACCCGGGTTTTGGGGACAAATTTTTAAAAAAGTTAAAAGTCCATTTCCCCCCAATAAAAAGATACTGTTTCCCTCAATTGATGATATGTTTAAGATGTAAAAGCAAAAGCTTTTCGATAAATTGCGTGATAAAATTTTTTTCAATTCAGCTTAGGGGACAAAAATAGCAAAAAGATGCTCATTTCTTTGCATGCGATTTTTAGATGGTATGTAAAAAGTGAAAACTAATTTTTTTCAAAAAAATAAAAAATTAAAGCAATACCCAAACATTATTTTATATTTCAAATAATTTTATAAACAGGGGAAATATAGAGTGGAAAAAAATTTTGTGGGAAAATTCACCGATGGTGCTCAGCCCAAAGTCAGGAAGGTTTAAAAGTATACAAGCCTTGGAAAAAATTTCCACTCTGCCCTCTGGACACATAGCATGATCCACGGGGGAAGCTCTTTGGTTCCCAAAAAAATAGTACTGGTCAAATATTTTTCTAAAGAATTTTTGACTGTTGTAAATTACATAAAAAGAAATCCCTAAAAAACAAGAGTCTTTTTTTGGACTTTGCAAAGAAAATTTTGGGGGGCATTCATCGTTGCTATTTTAAACCCAAGCAAAAGGGGTTTACCTGGGGAAATTTTTTTCCGGGTTTTTTAAATTAAAAAAAAAAACCAATTTTTTTGAAGGGGGAAAAACACCGGAAGCTGGAAATTTCAGATGGTTTTATTTTGGGGAATTTTGGGCAGTCAAATTTGGTTTTGGGGAAACTTCAACCAAAAAGGGTCAAATTTTCCAAAGTTTGAAGGAAGGGAAAAAAATTAATGCTTTTGGGGGAAAAAAAATGGGGCCGAAAAGGAAATAAAATAAAAGTTTGAAAAACCCGGTAAATTTTTAAAAAATTTTAAAAAAGAAAACAAAAATTAAGTTGTTTTAAAAATTTGAATATCATTTAAAAAATTTTCAAAAAAAATTAAAAATTTTTTTTAAAAAAACCCGGTAGCAAATTTTGAAAGGGTTAAGGGGCCATTTTAAAATACCCCCCGAAGGGGGTCTCAACTACCGGGAAAAAATTTTCATAGATTTCACATCCAGTGGTGAAATTGAAAGACAATTTAGTAATAAAACCCCTCTTTTAATTTTTTGGCGGAGATGATAAATTTTCTGCACTGAAAACAAAAAACATTTGAATACTTTTACCATTTTTAACATTCTTCAGAAACCAATTTTAAGGTGGCTGCCTTTAAGACAAAAAAATAGATCTCACCTAAATATAGAAAAAACCCAATTTTCTAATTTTAATACTAACCTTCATTTGAAAACCTTTGTTCAAAAAACGGCCCATGGGGCACTAATAATAATGAAACTTCTTCTTAAATTGGTATTAATAAATTGGGTTTTAAAATACATTGTGTGGTCTGGGAAAAATTTTTTAAAGGACACTGGCTGGGAAGGGAAACCCCTTCTTTGGGTTGTTTTAAAAAAAAAATATATTATTCTTGATATAATAGCTTAATTGTAAGGGAGAAAACAAAGAAACAAAATGGCCTAAAAAAATAAAAAAGGGTTTTTTTTAAAATGAATGCTCCCATTTTTAAATAGTTTAAAAAAATTGTAATTTTTTCCCCACAGAATTAGCATTTTGAATTAATATTAAATAAAAAACCCGGGAAAATTCCCAATTTAAGAATAATTGTGTTATTTTTTAATATTTTTAAAAGGGGAAACCATCAAAATAAGTTTTTTAAATTTTAGCAGGCGTCTACTCCACACAACAAGCAACAGAAAAATATTATTTACAACTTTCCTAAAAGAAAAGAGACGGAGTTAAATATACCAGTAAGTTTGAAGGTCAAATAGGGATTAAAAGAAAGAGGGGTTGAAAGAAACGTAATAAAAAAATCTCTCATCGTAGAATTACAGCAAAGCAAATAAAAGGTCTTTTTTTATTTGGTTTTAGGATCAAAGATAGCTAATGAGCGTTTGAAGTGGAATCTTTTGAAAGTGGAAAACCAGATGCTATATATAAATTATATCAGTGTAAATGTGTATTTTTTATTTTGTCGGAAAGCATTTCGTTTTATTTCATTCCAAAAAAAATTTTTTTTAAACCTTTTTTTTTAAACCTTTTACCCCCTGGGGGGGGCGCGCCCCACAGTTTGAGAAACACTGCTATAAAGTGATTTTCACTGTATTGAATAATTCAAAATATCAATTCATTTTAATTTATTATACTTACCTTTGAGTTCATTATCTAATTATTTTTGTAAAATTATTGATATGAATGAAATGTGTTTTTTTTTCAATTTATAAAATTTCTGCTATTTGATTTGAATTATAAAAAGAATGCGAGTAATGATTTAGACATTGCTCGTTTTACTAAATAAACTAATGTAACCACAAAAATCTGGGACATTGCTAAGTGTCACTACTTGCTTTACAACTAATACGTTCACGTTGTTAGTTATTTGCCTTCCTTAATGGATAATTTATTTCTTGGCGACACAACAAAATTTTTGTTTCCAATTACTGAAATTTCTCGTTGTTTCATTTTTACTTAAAAGGAAAAGCCATCTGGAAAAATCTTATAATCTCTTTAAGTAAATTAAGGCTTCCTTTTTGTCTTTTGTATGAAACTAAATTATATCATTATTTTAGCTAAGAATAAACAAAGAGCGATGCAGACTCATTTAAATTCCTTTTTTAAAAATTAATACTTTAAAGGTACAGATGGTTTTGATGATCTTAAACTTCTAAAACATAAATATAGGATTTACTGTAACATTCACAATGGAGTGACAATACTGAAAACAATTTTTCTGTAATGAGAATAAAAATTGTTACGTATAACACTGCTGTGTGTGGTATTGAATTTTAAGAATAAATATTTTGTCACTTGGTACATATATATTGAAATACGAAAGAACAAAAGTTCATTTAAACTTAAAAAATTTTTAAGTAAGGAAGAAAGTTGAAAAAGAATTCCTAATTACAAGAAAAGGCTCACAAGAAATTTGGATTTTTTCAACACGCTCTTTTATAAGCTTCATAATCTTTGAACTCGATTTTTACCCACTTTGAAAGGTCAGGTTAATTCGAAATTTCGCACACTTATCAAGGGCCAATGCCAGTACATAATTTTGTTCCATTGTCCTGATCAGATCATCAGGATTAACTATTTCCAGATTTGGCGAGTAATTCCATATACCATTACCAGATTTGGTGAATAAAAGATTAAGTTACAACCCTAAAAGTGTTCTTTATGTGAAAAGGTGAGGGTACGTCTCAGCAATATCTGACCATAATATAAACAATTGTCTAGTTTTCTGAAAATGGGAATAAAAGAAAGGTTCGTGCTTGTGAAAAAAAAAATTGCTTTAACAGCTAAACTCAGACATAAAGTCTGTTTTTATAAATTCTCTTATTGGATCTGTAGTATGAAACATCATCCATTGCTTCATTTTACTAAAACAGCTGGAAATTGATTCAGAAATCACCGGGTTAAAAATAATTTCTCACAGACTCTTTGACCAACACGGATTCCTTTATGTCTAATACTGACGCAAGTTTCGGAGAGAATATTAAGCTCTCTTTAGTGAAAAATATCATTGACTTTACACCTTCTTCCGCATGAAATATTTCAAACTTAGCTCTTCCAGATTTCCTTCAGTTGTAACTGCTACTACATTTTGCAAACCAGGTCGTATTGACACACTGATAGAATGCCAATGGGTATTCCAGATTCTAAAAAAATGCCGCATTTAAAATTAATTCATCAATGAATAAATGACAGTTTAAAAAACTAAAAAAAAATGATTGTAGATCGAACTAAAAAATGAAAAATAAATTATAGTTTAAAAAAAAAAAAAAACGCCTTTATGGTTAATTGAACCAACATGTAAACAAAAATTTCTTAATATAAGAATAAAATGATTAACGAGAAAATTAATGTCATTGGGGTAAAAGCGCGAGATGCTTAGTATTACATTTTTTTCTTACTCTACATCTCGGAACATAATTAGTAAGAAATTATAACAATTGATAACGAACACCCCACACTTTTACCACAATGACATTAATTTTCTCGTTAATCATTTTAATTTTTTATTAATAATTATTTTTTACTTTTTAGTTCGATTAACCATAAATCGTGTTTTTTTAGTTTTTAAACTATAATTTATTAGCAACAAGAAATTTGTTGTCATGCCTGCGCTAACTCAAGAAGATTTTATCTGTAATAAGCTTCATGCGGAATCAAGCATCTTTCCATACTATTCCAATACAACAAAACGATTCATTTTGACTACTTTTGGTCAAAGCAAAGTGATTGATCAGGGTTGAAATATCGTGCATGGCCACCACGTTCACCCAACCTGGGCCCGGACAACTTCTGTTTGTGGAGCTATTCAAAATCACGTGTACCATCATCTCGCTCAACTGTGGTTCTGTCTTGAGGTTTTTGCAACTCATTTCGATATGTTACAACGGGTATTGTGAGTCACCTTAGTTGCGTCGGACAATGTTGCGGATGTCATGTTGAACTATTGTCCTTCATAGAGTAAATGAATACAACGTATTACTGACTTGTACATTGTGTTTATGATTGTCAGTGTCTTTTCTTCCCTTGATATTTTAATCTAGTTGTCGACAAACTTTTTGACCTCACGGGCCAGTAAATTAATAATTTAACCCTTAACTTCGCAATTTTTTAAATTTCTATGAAAAAATTATATCAGCTAGTTCTCAAGTGATAATAAAAGGGAAAAATATGGAAAACAAATTAAGCAGTTTTAAATTGAATTTCAGTCATTTTTTTTGTTTGTTGCAGTAGTCCAATATTGCGCAATAGTGCTGTAAATTTAAAAACTTTTTTTTATATGATTCATTTATATTCCTCATAAAATGTTTAAATTTCTTACCTGGTAATTTATTTCGTCAATAAACAAGAGGAAGCATATAATATAATGGATTCTTTTTATAGCTAAAACAACACGGTTCTTGAGGCATCAGAGATTTTAATATAATTGTTGTGATTTCTGGAAAAAATGTACTTCCATCTAGTGACAAAATTAGCATGTATTTTCGTGCGTAATCTTTTTTTTCAGGTAAGTAATTTGTGGTAATTAAAAAGATTTTGAGTCTGTTAAATTAAAATAAATCATTTTTTGCAGAAATAACATGCGGGGGTTTGGGGTTTCCCCGGACCACGTTTTGGGTTTTAAGTGTTAAATATATTTGTAAAAAAAAAAAATTGGATCTAAGAACACATAAAATGTACCTAGTTAATATTTTTTGTCAAATTCAAAAAGCTTTTTAAATAAACCATAATAAAATAAAAAATAAAGGGAAGACTTAAAAAACCAAACAATTAAAAATGGTTTAAGTTTATCAAACTTTTGCTTATCATTCTTGGATGGATGTCCCTTTTTCCATGAAATAAGATTATGATAGTTGGACCCAATGTTTTTGCATTTATATTTCAACCAGACGGGGACCGTGTTTTGTTCTTTTGCGAGAAAAAGGGGTTTTTTATAAATAAGTTGTGGGGGCTGAATCGGAATTTTCATCGCCTGTTACAAGAAAAGGGTATTTCTTTTTTTTGGAACGCCAAAAATGAGATTTTGATAAGAATAAATAAATTTAAATTTGAGGTTTCGTCGGATGATAGGGGATGGGCATTTAGTGCATGCTTAAATATTATCCCAAATTTTACTGCAAAGGATTAAATTTTTCCACATATTACCCTGTCATACGACTTATTTACGTGGGGTTTTTCTATGAAGTGATTCTATTAGTAGCGTTTTTTTACTTTTTAGTATTAGTATGAATTTATTATGTTTTAATGCATCTTAAAACATAACTTAAGGTGAGTTTGTATATTCCACTTTTTCGGGGGGGTAAATTTTCCCGGACCCCACTTTGACCTCTGTTTTAAAATAACAAGTAAAAATAAAGAAAAAAAAAGTCAATTTCTACTTTAAATCAACAAAGAAAAATTTTATTTTAGTTACTTTTTATTAAATAGTTACAATTAATACAAATATGTATATACATAGGACAGAATCACCATATTAAGTGAAAAATAGAAAGTAATTTTCCTTAGAATTTTCCATTTTCCTTTCTATAAATGGTGTTGGGCTATTTTGTGTGTGTGTGTTTTGTTTGTTACTATTTATTCACTTAAATTTAATTATCCTAATAAAATAGTATAGTAAAAAACGAAAGCACATTCTCAGTAATTACGTCATCCTAGGTGGGATTCGAAACCAGGACTTTTGGATTAGAAGTTCAGTGTGCTATCCATTGCACTACAGGGGCACAACGAACAGTTTTCCTTTTATATATGCTGTTAGACTATTGCTTTTGTTTGTTACTATTTATTAATTTTTTTCAATTTAATTAAGAACTAATATTTGAAAAATACTGTATTAACATCAAGTGTAAACACTACAAATTTTTAAAAAATGTATTCGAACTTCAATGTGGATGAACAAGCATTTTATTAACGATTGAAAATTTGATATCAAGATATATATATGAAACCTTCTGAACCCTTTCTTGCATTTTTTATGAATTTTTAAAATTTGAATAAACTTTTGGCTCATCCGGTATGTATACTTTAAAAATATAATGCGGCTGGTTGCAATTTAGAAAACATCACCATTCCAACACATGAATAATCAATTAAGATGAAGATTTATTTTTATTGTTCAAAGTTTACCAAATTATATTAACCCCTTCCCTAAGGGCATTTTTGTTTTTAAAGAATTGTACAATAATTCCAAAAAGACATTTAATGCTTCAAAAGAATAAGGAAGAGAAGAAAATTGTTTCATTTTTCGAATTCCTACCAAAGGAATTGGATTGTTATTTTTATAACTGCGCAAAATGGAAAATGAAATGCGCATTATAATAAATAATTGAAAGGCCTTAGAGATAAATTAAGGACGAACCCTTGAGATTTTTATCCGCGTGGAAAAATAAGTTAAGGAAAATTATAACCAGAGGCATTATTTGTTCTTTGAGAGAGTTTTGCTGTTTGCTATTTTTGCTGTTTCTCTCTGCTAGTGGTTTGGTTAATAGATACATACAGTTTTTTAAAAGAAAGATATTTTTAAAATTTTCAGAGAGTATGAAGAGTATTTCATTTCCAATTTTAAAAAAAAATTAAAATTGTGGTTATTAATATATGGAATTTAAGTTTTTTGTGTGCGCAGTATTTGTAATAAATTTATTCAATCCCAAATGTAGAATAATTTCAATTACTTTTTTAGTTAGAGATCTAACTTGTTTCTTTCAAGATAAAAATAAGATTATTTATTAATAAGCTTTTTATACATATATAATTAAAAGCTTTTACGATTGTTGCAAATGCATTAATAATCTCGGTTTGTTCAATATCTCGTTCGTAATACTTTTAATGTGGAAGGGAAATTTTAAATAAGGAGTTTGAAATTTAATTCTTTTCTATAAATGGTTTTTTTTTTCCTTTTAAGAGAGGGATGAAAGAATTTTGACCATTTATTTTCTTATCCTCTAAACCTTACGAAAGAGAAAATAGTCTTAGCCATTATAAAGCCTTGTATTGTATTTAAAGGTGTACTTCTATGTATTAATATATACAGTCGGACCTCTATATAGGACCTCTCTATAGTCGCTAAATCCCGGAAAAAAGTTCCGTTTTATAGAAAATTCGTTATATAGAGGTTCATCTTTTAATATACTTTATAAACCACATAAAACAAAAAAAGTAATTATTCACACCTTTTTTAAAATTTATATATGTTTATTTTATATATCTTAACCATCAAAAAAGAAAGAAAAACTGTAAGGAAAACAAGAAAAAAGATTGTCGAAGAATTCACTGTATTTTCTAAATTAAGAAAATAATTTTATACTAAAATTATTGATTTTTAAGGACATTTTGTAATTTAAAGTATACAAATAATATTAAACGTGCATTACTTTATAATTAGAACACGGGGTTACGGGACTACTCCACTGAGGGTAAAAGAGGATATCGAAGATGTTTCTAGTGAACTTCGCAATGGGGGTTAAAGGTTGTACTTCTTGGATTAAATGTCTAGAACTCTATTGCTCTCGGCAATTTAGGATCTGTGGCGGTGTGATATCTATATGAACTAGTACCAACATCACGCGTTGACGATCGTTTTGGCGTGATTGGTTACGTACTTGCGTTCGGAACGGAAGGTACCCAGAACGAACCTCCCTCCTTCAGATCTAATAAAACCAGTTCAAGATTTATAACCACCATAAAATGTGTGAAAGAGTGAATAACTTGAAATTTTTTCAGAAATAAAAAGTTTGTCATATGGAAAATGCACTTCGCTATAAAGAGGTTATTTTACGAAGAAAGTCGTGAAATGTTCAAGGTTCCAGGAAAAAGTTCGCTATATAGAAAAATTCGCAATATAGAGGTTCGTTATATAGAACTCTGTATTTGAAATAGTAAAATCTTATGCTAAAATTAACTTTAGTTGTAAACGGCTATTAAATTACTGTTTCGAAAATCTTTGAAAGAATAATTGCTTTCTGTTTGTTTGCTCAGAAAATGGTTTGATGATCAATTTTTCCTTTAGTCATCAGCACATTTTTGTAATTTCATCTTAAGTAACTTTTTTTCGAATATTGAATGCTTATCATATTTCCATTGCGCTATCGTAGAATTATCTATACAAATTTATTTAATTATCTTGTGAATCCAAACTCTTAGTATATTGATAAATTCCTTGAAATCTAAGAAAAAAATATGAGGTAGTTTTCATCTCATTTTCTTGAGAAGTTATATTCTTTTTGCTAAGGTCGAAAAAATTGGGGAGAGGGGATCGGAAATAATAAAATAATAAAATCATTCTAATTTAAAACAAATGCATAATTTTATTTGCTTTTACACACAAAAAAAATTTGATACTTGTAAACTTTTATGTGCCCGTAAAAATAATTAAAAGTTCTTGTTTTTCACAATTTTTGGGCAAGACCGAAAAATATTTTATACTCGTGTTATTTATTCACTGTCTTTACTTCAAAACATTTTACCGAAAAATTTCATTATTTACCAGAAAACATTTTAACAATAAGAACAAAAGGATTATTTAGGATTTTTTGTGTGTTCTTATATTATTACATTTTATATTTTTCTTTTACTATTATTTGAAAAATGGATTACTTTTTTTATGTTTAAAACTGATTTTCTTATAAATAAAAAAGAAATCATTTTAATTCAAAGAGAGACAATTAAAACAAATGAGAACAAAATGTTAAAAATTCACATTCAGCAGTATAATCTCATTTTGATTCGATTACTGATGCTCTTACAAATATACACGCATATTTTTATATAAAAATAAATTAATATAAATCTGAAATTTTAAGAAGTAAATTAATTACAAAATAAAAAAAATTAATAAAACTAGGAAACTTGTTCAGTTATACCACAAATAGAAAAGTTCTTATCATTTTTTAATATCTTTTTAATATAGTAAATTTATATTCAGTTAGATTAGTTTATATATGCATATATATATATATATACTCCTTATAAGATGAAAAATTTTGAGTTATCCGTAATGCATTGCGATTTCTAATATATTTTCGAATTTATTCAAACATAATGATTTAGAAAAGCCACTTAATCTTTAGCTAAGGGTATCCGACTACTTGCGACAATTTTTTTTTTTTAAAAAATGGAGATATGGGGATTTTTTTTTGTGGTTTTTAGGTTTATTTAGTACATTTTAAGAAAAAAAAAGGCTAAAATTAAGAAGAGAAAAGAAATTATTTTTACAAAATCGAAAAATATTGGTAAAAATTTACAAAAAAATTACATAAACGTGGTCCATTCCGTACAAAAGGTTAACGAACAAATTCTCAATTTTTCAATTTTGATGTGTTACTTTGCTATTAATTTTTGAAATGACCATTAGAATAAGGGGATATTTTAATTTTTACAAAAACTATAGAGCACTATATTCTAGTTATAACATGAAACTGTGCTTACAAAAACCGTGATTATTTTCACATAAGGGACTGTAAAGTTCGTAATAAAAAAGTGATTGTGTGATAAATCTGAAAATTAAAACACTTCTACTATTATACAGAATATACAAAACAAATTCAGTTTATTGTTTTCAAAACTTTTTGAGCATTTTCTAAAAAAAACATTTCGACTAAAACGAATTTTAAATTTTGATATCATGCTTGAAGTTGTGGCATCTGATTTTGCTAAAATACTTATAGTTTTTGTTCTAGTGAATAGAAAATAAAAAATGGTATTTTTACTAAGATAACAAGATGACCTATAAAATAAAACTACAAAAAAAAAATCGTCAATTTTTGATGAAATTAACGATTTTAGGGTAGTTGTATATCTTAACCCTTTAACAGGCACAAAGCTAAAATACATTTTTTTGTGATAAAATACTTGATAAATGTATCATAATCACTTGATAAATCATTCCCCTGTAAACATTATTTAGTCACAAAAAAAATATCCTATCAAGGGATTTTTTCCTAGGTGGTGGCTAGACGTTATAGCCACTGCGCACTTAAGACATTTAATTGTCTGTTCATGTCAGAAATAATTAATCATATTACAATAAACTGTTTATGAAAAATTAGCATTTATGCTAATAAAAATTTCAATAACAATTAAATACAAAGTACAAGTGTAAAAAAATAATAATAGAATAATTGTACAATATAGAATATTTACTAAAATAAACATTGAAATTGGTATATATCCACATTTTATATTTTATTTAATTTTAGTATAAAAAAGTTAGAAATAGTTTTGAGAATTTAAATTAGTTATTTCAAAAATTTGATGAAATTTATTGTGTGGAACTTTATAATATGTAAACGGTTTTTCCGAGCAGAAAAGTTGCAATGAAAGATTTTCGAACTCGAGAATCTTGTACCACATATTGTAAACAAAGTTTATTTATATTTCTGACCCCAACATTCTCACATGATTCTAAGTGTGGAGAAAAGCGAAAATTTCTAGGTCATTTTTCTGTTCTATGTGGACAGTGGATAGAGCCTCTAGCCACATATAAAAGCGTCCCAAAAACCTAAATAAAACCATTTTTTTAATTGCAAATTTGCTTTATTTATTTAGATGAAAGAAAAGTATACTTAAGATATGTCTAAATTTTTTTCAAAGATCAGAAATCAAATACAATTTGTAGATTTACACCAAGAAACACTGTTTTTAACTACCCATCAGGGGACAAAAGTGCAAAAAGGTATCATCCTGCCATCTGTATTGATTTTTATGCTCTTTAGCTTTCAATTAACTCATGTGGATGGACTAAAAATTTCAATATGTGGCTAGACGTATTAGCCACTGCCCGCTAAAAGGTTAATACCTGAATATAACATGACCGTTTCAAAATTCAATCTCAACAGAAATGTTACATTACCTGATTGGTGAATTAAAAAAAAAACGAAGTGGTTTGAATATTTTTACCATTTTTTTTTCGTTTCCTTAATTCGATTTTACTTGATAAAAAAGAATTCCCACTTACGGCGTTTAGCAGCATATTTTGAAATAAATTAGATTCATAACTTACTCATCCGAGCTGTCTTTTCGTTAAACTTTACCTGGCAAAAGAATTGAATTTCGTCACGCTTTAAAACTATGCTTCAACGTAATCTCTTTGAAACTCACATTTCTCTTGATGAAACTGGAAAAGGCTTTAAGCCAGTAACACTTTCTCCCCCCTCTAATCCACTGAACAAAGCAAATTACTCACACCGAATGAACCCGTCCTACCTTGAGAGGGACTCACTTCACTTTTATTTCCAACCATTTTTAGTGAATGCCCCATTCTTGGGAATTAAGTCTTCTCTAGTTTTAAATTGGTTGCCTGGAAATGAGCAGCGTGAATTTAATAGGTAGTTGAATTTAATAATGTGGAATTTTCCCTGACACGTCTAACTCTTTTAATCAGTCCTGAATTACGCTTTGTACTTTGCTTGATTTAGTTGATTCTTTCCTAATGCAAAATCTTAAAACAATTTTTAGCACTTAGAACAAAGACACGAGAAGATTAATTTATTTCTGGATTCGCTGAAGAGATCTGGAGACTAAGTGATATGAACGCTTCGATGCTTTAAATCATTGTTTTTATGGTATATTTAATCTAAAGGCGAGTTGCAGTGCTTGTGTCGTTCCTTAGATAATGCAATTCTTGGAATAAGTTTGTAGCTACAAGGTTTTATTGGAAATGAAAATGATAGACTGCATAAAATTAAGTTTGATTTAAGTACTTTTAGTTGTTTTTGTTGACAAGTAAAGTATTAAATAAGAAAAACAAAAGTAAAATTAAATCAGCATTGAGTAATGAATGCATTTCAATTTATTTTTAAGCATACAATTAGAACTGAATGCTTGTTTGTGTGGGTTTTTGGATTAAACTAACATCATATTGAAATGTACCTAAATGTTAGAAATCAACAAAGCTTCATAATTTTGGCGAGGAAGACAATGCAAGAGCTGACAGCGTGCTTTTTTTAGCTTTGACGAGGTATAATTGTTGAAGTTAAAATATAGTATACGTCGTATTATTTGTCAACAGAAAATAGGAAACAACTTTAAATTTAGTCTGAACAGCACACATCTCGAAATTCGCAATCGTGTTATTGGTGCCATCTCCAAGACACTTTCAAAATATTGCATCAAAAATCGATTCTGAATTAAATTTGCTGAATTTTTTAACACTCTGAGTATATTCGTTTCATATTTCTTTTTAAATGCTTGAATTTCAAGGGTAATTTTAACGAATAACTATTTTTCTACATTTCAGAAACATCGCTATTCATTCTATGTATCATACTGTATAACAAACCTTCAAAAAAGTATTTAATCTCAAGAAAACTTATATATATATATATATATATATATATATAAGTGCATTTAAGAATGCTTTCATTTTTCATAAAAATGGCATTGTATTCCAAACGATTTCATTATATTCCTCGACGATTTTTCTACTTCGGAAAACGAACATCCAATATTAATTGTTTTATTCCGATCGCGCTTTTGCTGACTGTACTTAACAGAAATGGAGCGCCATTCGGATTAAAACGTTATACGCCCTTTCTGATGCGTTTTACAAAGCCGAGGTTGCCATTTTTACCAACATCTTGTTAATAATGTAGGAAGACGAAGAACTCCACTGGCTGGAATTTCGAGCGATCATAATTTCGAGCAATTCTTTCAGCTCACAAAAAAAAAGTTGTTCGAAGCCATTACTATGGTAATTGGGTAGAAATTGAATTGCTCAAAAGGGTTGCTTGAAAAAAAATTGTTCTAAATATGTAAACGTGTGATAAGACCTTAAGTTTATGAACTCACACATATATAAATGCAAATTTATTACCCTTTCTTATCACGATAAAAGACACAAGAATTCGTATTTTCAAATGTATTGTTAACACATAATTATCAAACAATCAAATTATTTCAACTCAACTCACATTTAGAATAATATTTTCAAGAATATTTTGTTACAAAAAAATTTCGTGATATTACTATTTTTTGAGATTAATATTGCAACTAATTTTAAACAATTGCATGTCGCCCATCCGATATAGTAGTTAAGAGACGCTAACTGCTGTGCCGCATAGGCTTGGTTCGAATCTCGGAAGAGTGATAAAAGGGGAAGAGAGGTGAGAAATACCAGACCCCCTGGTGGTTATTCTTCAAAACTAGGGTGAAACCGAGCCGATAATCGTACTGTCATCGGCTTGATGATCAAAGCTACGACTAACGACAGGCGTACACCTAGTCTCTGGCCACGTTGAATTTCGTGGGTCTCCCTCTAATGTTACAGTCGATGGGATGGGATGAGTAACCACAACAAACTATTTATTTAACATAAGTTTGAAATAGAATTTTTATCAGGAAAACTATTTAGTCAAGGTATTCAAATGGAATTTTTTTGATATTATCTTCTCGATTAAAATAACAATTATAATAGATTTGCATTTAATATTTACTTAAGCTTTCGTTAGATTTTGATTACATTTTTTAGACAATTAACCAAATAAAGCGCAACACCTGAGGGCCAAAGGTTTTTTCCCCACCCTAGTATACGTGACCATTGGGCGCTGAAACACATGAGCAGATGTACCGATCAGGTGGTCAGTTTGAAGAGAGACCCCCAGTGTTTCAGCCCCCGAGCAAGCTTGGTCTCTCTCATTCATCTACCTACAAAAGTAAGGATGAAAGAGTGAGTCGATCTTGCCCAACCCGGGGATAAAACCCGGACCTGTGGTGTGGAAGAGCGATACACTATCACTCGGCTACCGGCCCTTCATATATATATACCTACGATTATAAAAAGTAAAGAAAGTATGTAACGTGTTTCTCAAGTCCCCAATAAGCGATGCTCATTCTTAGCGGGGGATGAAAAGGGTGAGTCAGCCCAGCCCGTGAATAGAACCCTAACCAGTGGTGTGGAAGCG
Source organism: Trichonephila inaurata madagascariensis (assembly GCA_019973955.1). Classification (NCBI taxonomy): domain Eukaryota; kingdom Metazoa; phylum Arthropoda; class Arachnida; order Araneae; family Nephilidae; genus Trichonephila; species Trichonephila inaurata. The sequence continues at coordinate 149,127 of BMAV01002364.1, read as the reverse complement.
CGATACGCTACCTCTCGACCACTGGGCCTTCTGTTAGACAATTAATCTTATAAATCTTTTAAAATGATTTCGAATTAAATTTGGAAACACAACATTATTTTTTGAAATAAGGTAAAACTTTTATGTTACAACAGTAGAAAAATTGATAAACACATTCATTGTTACAATAGACAACATTTGTATTTATATTATTTTTGGCAATATTTCATATCACAACAATTGTCTAATTCTCAGACAAAATATATATATAAATGACGATTTAATATTAGCTTATTTTGTAAAAGCTATAAAAATTTATAGAAGAAATCAAGCAAAATTCTCCAACAGAATAAATGAGAAATAACACTTTTACAAAAATCATTTTTTTTTAAAACAAAACAAAAATTAAATCGTATTAACTTTTTTATTTTGAAGACAAGAATTGATAAAAATTTTTTTAACAATAATATTTTGTGATTTCATAAATTTAAGAGGATTATAGCACTCTCTAAGGGTATTTAGAAGCCTATTAAAAATATAAACATTATCCGGATAAAAAATAATGAATTTTTAAAAAAAGTAGAATTGACATATCACATTTTCACATTCATCACACATTTCATTTTTACTATCAAGTTGAATATATATGTTCATGAAACTTGATACTGAAACAATAAATGAATGTATTCATTTATGTCTGAAAAAAGAAATGATTTTTATACAGAAATGATTGTTAACATTCTTTGGATTATCATACAATTGTTAACAAAATACTTGAAACAAATGAAAAAAATATGTACTTTTCATATTACACAAGAAATAATAATTGAAAACAAATTTATTGTATCGATTAAAATGATCCGTCATCAAAATAGTATTTGTTATTTCTTCATAAAAATACTAAAATAATGAAATTCGATACTCAAAACATTTTGAAATTTATCTCTAAAATTGGAAATTTCTTTTAAGAGTTTGCAGTATGTATTAATATAAGTAAAATAAACTATATATAATCTGAGAACTTTTTTGCTTTATTACACTTTAGCATTTCTCCAATACAAAATTTCATTTTAATTGATATAAACATGCTTAAGGTAAAGAATTTAAATATAAATTATAAGAAAATAAATTTTTATTTCTGTGCTGAAATTAATTCGAGTAAAGTAAACACAAATTGATTTAAATTGTAAAGGTTACTATGCGAAGGTTGTCTAATTTTATTCTAAAAATTCAGTTTTGTCTTGAATTGTATTAAAAAAATAAAAAGATTCAAATGAATTTGATTCAAACAGAAAACATTTTTTTCGTGAATAATAATTTTTAAGAAAGTGTTTACTTTTTCGTAACATTTTATAAAACAATAAAAAAGTTAATTGAACAATTTCACAAGACATTTCTACCGCAAAAAAGTATTTAATGCGCAAATAAACTTACGAACAATATTTTGCTTTCAAATAAGTAAATGTGATTCGACCGAAATATTATTCTCATGTAATTGTCTCATGTTATGTAATTGGTAAGTATACGAGTTGATTGATTGAATATTAACGTCGCACTGTTCAGCTACACGAGGGTTTTCGGCGACGGACCACGTAATTTTGAACCATGGTCAAGTGACGTGGACGACACCTGAGCTAGCACCCCTCTCCTAACTACCACACCACACCAACAGGAGGACGATTCAGCTCTCGACAGATTTAACGTGCATCGCTGCCTTACACGGCGGGTCTTTAATGGTACTAGGCTCGAACTCGTGACAAGGGAAAGCCACGATCCGATACCTGTACCACTGGGCTACCGTAAGTATACGAGATAGGGTTCATAAGTTCTCGGACTCTGAGCCTATAACCTTGAAAAATTTTGTAACAGAGCGATTACGATAAGGTTTCTGTGTTACTGCATTCTATCCTTTTCTGTAAGTGGTTTATCCTAAATCATGCGGTTGGAGCTCACCATGGTGTCGTATTTAGTAGGTGGATGCGTTTAGTAACTGTGGATTGAAAGAAATGTTGTACTACGTTGAGAAGAGAACGAATGTCCAACTTTTGCGTTCGCTTGGGAAAGAATGCTCGAAGACTTACAAAATGTTGAAACATGTGTGCTCCTTTTTTCCCCGAACTGCCCCCACCCCTGTGACTTCAGCATATTTCCTGAACTAGCACGTCACTTTCAGGGTCATCAATTTCAATCTGCAGATGAAGTTAGAAGAGCATCACAGGCTGAATTAACGACATGTCTAAAAATGTTTTCCAGAAATGTTTCGATGATTATTACAAGCGATGGCAAAAGTGAACTGTTGCTCAAGAGTCTTATTCTGAAGGAGGATGTGTTTCAGCAGTTTAATTGGAAATATTTTATAAGTCATAGAATCAGTCCGTCTGTCAGTCTAATTCATATTCAGGCCCGCTTTTCCGCTTAGGTACGCTAGGTACATGCCTAGGGCGCAAAAGATTTGGGGGCCCAAAAAGTTGGAAGAAGAAAAAATTAAAACTACAGAGAATGTACGCAACCGCCTGGTGTTTATTAAAACCCAATTATTCTCTTTCATTTTTATATCTGAATTATCAAATCTTCGTTTCACTGTTGGCCAAATTATTATGTAAATTACTTGGCTTTTCTTCCCAAATAATATTTTGTTTCATGTATACTCTTATTAAATTGTTCTCAAAATTCGAAATAAAATCTTTATAGCAGCATTTCTCAAACTGTGCCCCCTAGAAGAGCGTGATAACCCTACTAAGAGGGGGTATATAGCGAAAAAATTAAAAAGTTGATACTTTTAATACTTTTAAAGGTCATTCAATAATGTATATTCTATACTGTAATTCCATACGATTATATTAATTTACTGTACTTATTTACAAAAGGATAGGGGGCGTCCGTGATGCCAAAAGGTAAGAAATGAACAAGAGTGACCAAACCATATCACTCTCTTTCCTTAAGGCTGTTGGTTGCCAGTTCGGGACACGGCGGGACCAAAGGTGGTGCATAATGGAAGGACTCTCCATTAAGAAGACAAAGAAAAGGAAAAGAGTAAGAAGAGAGTTGAGGAAAAATCCCTCCCGATCCGAAATTGGCAAGGTAAGAACTGAAGGAGGGGAAAGGGGTGCTCTGGAAACAGTGGAAGGGGCACAACAATTTGAAGTGCCTAGGGCACTGGGGAGGTTAAAAACGGCCCTGTTCGTATTTCAGATATTTGAAAGATTATTTTATTTCTAATTTATACGTAATATTCAAAGTCTGTTAAAAAGCTATACGACCTTGAATTTTCCCTCATACAGTGAAGATTCTAAAGTCGTACCACTGTGCACAGAGGGGGTTACAGCTTAATGCGAGTGCTTGAGTTTTTTCCCTTCGTTCCAGTGTACCAGTTGTTCCCAGCAGGCAATCGAGGGATGTGCTGTTATTCGTGTTCTTTGTATTTTTTTTTTATTTCTCTTAAGATAACTAAACGACTTAGCAGAGATACTTCACACACATAAAATGTTGTTAAAATCAACAATTCGTAAGATTCGCCAAAATGTTTGGAGACAATACTATTGTAAAGGGTCTATCCACGAACCTTTAACTAATCCATTTGGAGAAATTTACTTCTTTTAAATGTTGTTTTATTGAAAACTTTCTTCCGAAGAAGAAGACGCAGTTTATGTAAATAAAGGCTTATATTTAAGCATTAACTTTTAGGTACGAGGGAGAGAGAGGTTTGGAGTTAGATGACAGAAGTTAGTGATTAGCGCAAGTAATGGAAAACTAGTCGAGAGTGGCTCGACGATTAATTGATTAATATTTAAGATTTTAATTGACGATTAAGCTAATAAGTTATGTTTGAATAATATCGACCGGAGTTGGAACAGCTGAGAAAGGAATTACGGTAATTTAGACCGTAAGTAATCAAAGAGTTCTAAGAGTAAGTTAATTGAATCGTTATAAATTGTTAAGTATCCTTTCTGACTTGTATAGTTGCTCCTATACTTTATAGTAGTGTGCATTTCCTACCCTGGGTTGTTGAAATTTATTAAATGAAATAATAAACAAGAATTGTTCTGACTGTGGCTGATCTTTATTCTAACTCCCAAACACCAATGAACGGGGCAGTCCGATCCTTACACTATGGAGGTCCACAAATTAATTAAAAGAGTGGTTTAACAGATTCAAAAGGTAGTCCCACGTCGGTAGGGAAGACCAGCGTTCTGTGAGGTCACAAACCACTCGAAATGCAGCTATTGTTTAAAAGGTGGAAACTAGGTGATGAAAGATCTTTGACCTCACGAGAGACTACAATCCTATTGACTGCATGTGCAAAACCTGTACTGTGGTATAAGTTAAGGTCAGTACAAATTCTACACATGTAGTTTTGTGCAAACATGCACAGAGCGGCTGTGAAATTTGTTCCCAAGCTTATATCAGTGGAACAGAATGAATTCCATCTTGTGACTATACAGCAGCGGTCGCCAAACGTTTTGACCTCGCGGACCAGTAAATTCATAATGTAAATCCCGCGAAACAATCATAGGATTTTTTTAAGTGTTAAATATATTTATAAAAAAATTGTGATCTAAGAACACACAAAATGTACTTATTCAATAAAATAAAACTATTAATTGTAACCAAATTATGAAAGCTTATTAATAAACCATGATAAAATAAACAAAAACTGAAAAAACAAAACAATTAAAAAATGGTTTAAGTATATCAAACTTCATTATATATTCCTACTTACATAGCATTATACATTCCTAGTGTGATTGATGTTTCTGCTTACTTGAAATAAGATTATGGATGTTTGGATCCAATGTTGTTACTGCATTTATTTGGAGCTGAGATCTGTACCTGTTTTGATGGCCGTGACAGATAATAAGACCTTTTCACATAACTAAGTTGTGAAGAACTGAATCAGAATTTTCATCACCTGTTTACTAAGAAAAGGGTATTCACTTTTTATGGAAAGCCAAAACTGAGATTTTGATAAGGATGAATGAAATTTAAATTTGAGAGTTTCGTTGGACCATAGGTCGGATGAGGCTTACTTTTAGATGCATGCTTCAATTATTCTCCTGAATTTTCGCTGCAAACGGACCAATTATCCACTTATAACAATACAACTACAGAAGTATGACTTATTTGCCGTGACGTTATTCAATGAGGTAGCGTTTTAATAACTTTTTCTCGTATTATTATGAATTGAACTATGTTTTAATGCATCTTAAAACGTAACTTAACGGGATGAATAAGTATATTCTACATTTTTCTGGGGACCAGTGAAATTTTCTCGCGGACCACTAGTGGTTTACTGACCACTACTTTGCTGACCTCTACTATACAGGACCTACTGGACGCTGAACCTGGTTCCTTCCAAATTTTGGCTGTTTCTGAAAATGAAAATGCCATTGGAAGAATTCTGTTTTTAGAGTAGATATAAGATGCTATTGACTATTCCAAACACTATTCCAAAAGAAGCCTTCCAGAAGTTTTTTCGGTAGAGGAAGGAATAGTGGGCTAAGTGTATGAAGGTACGAGGAACCTGCTATGAATTTGATTAGACTCCCAATCCCGCCAAGTAACCAAATAATTTTTTCTGGCCAAAGGTCGGATACTTTTTGAACAGATCTTGTACATTCTAATTTTGCTTTGAAAACTATAAAATGCTTAGTTAAAAAAAAATCCATTAATGTTCTAAAATCTAAGAACCATTGATATTTTTAAAGATTAAGGTATCCTTCTACGTTCGGAACCATGATTTTAAAAAAGTGCATAGATGTATAATTTTCATGATATTTAGTGTCACTTACATTAAAATACATGCATAAAATGTTTTAAAGGACATTATGACAAAAAAATTATTTAAATATAATATTTTGGCAAAAATTATCTTAGAATAACCTTTTTCCAAATGTTCTCCTTTTAAAAAATGCTTCTATTGTATTAATATTTTGCCTGTATATAGCTCAGACCTCTGTACAGAGGCTCAACTACGATTTTTGAAAAATTCAAATTATTTTCAGAGTTACAACCATTTAAAATAATTATCGGCGTATTTTCTTAAAATTTCTCCCTTCCGTTTTCGTAAAACATGGATAAACCGACTTCCAAGTTATGCATTTCAAAAATTCTAATTGAGCTTCTGTACAAAGGTCTAAGCTGAATACAAGCAAAATATTTATACAATAGAAGCATTTTTCACAAAAGGAGAACATTTGGAAAAAAGGTTATTCTAAGTTAATTTTTTGTCAAAATATTGTATTTAAATAATTTTTGTCATAATGTCCTTAAAACAATTTTATACATGTATTCTAATCTAAGTGACACTAAATATCATAAATATTATCCATTTACACACTTTTGCAAAATCACGGTTCCGAACGTAGTCGGATACCTTAAAGAAAGGACACTTTCAAAAAAATTCTTAGCAATGCTATTCTGTAATATTGGGTTTTGAATTATTAGAAACATTAAATTAATTAAATGGAAAACAAAAATGCAATTGGATCAATTTAATAGTTTGCAGGCTTCAGGACCTAGTATATGCGTATTATTTATTTCTTTTTTTAACTCTTACCATTTTTTTATAATAGTTATTAATACGATAAAACTTATTGTTTATTTTATTAGTATATTATAGCATTGTTTCTGTTTTATATGCGATATTACGCGTGTCAAATGTCTATTCTGTTATGTTTATTCTGTATTATTTTCTTCTTTAAGGCAATATTAATAATATATTTTCAAGGATAGATCAAACTAGACATCCTTTGAAAAATAACTGAAAATAAAAAGTTCATATTAATTCTTTAGGTATCCGCACACGTTCAAAAACTATTAACGCAACTGAACTTATACTGAAACATTATAAATGCTTTTTAAGGGACCAATATCAATAAATTTTAATACTTAACCAGAAATATTTCAAATAAATTATCTAAATTTGCAAAAATTACAATTATACTCGTAAGTGAAATTTTAACGATTTTGAAAAAAAAACAACTTTATTACAGTTAGAGAAAAAGTAAAAAACATAGTGAGATCAAAATATTGCTAAAATAAACTACATACATTTATCTAGGAAATGTACTTAAGTTTTAATGCTTTATTATAATATAAAAATTTTAGAGCTGATAGAATAAATATTTTAAGAAATGTGACATATTTATGAGGCTATTATTGAAATAATAGGTCATAACTCAAAAATATTCATACAGTAAGAACTATTTTAGTATATTCCCCATTCCCCTGAAAATAATGAAAATAACAAGTTAAAAAAGGTCCATAGAAATACATTTATAATACAATTTGAGTTATTAGACTAGCTAAAACAGATTTTGAACAATTTAAATGCCTACTTTTAGTAGATTAAAGATACAGTTTTCCTAATTTGATGTAATACTGTAAGAATTCTATTCATACACTAAGAATAATTTCTGTGAATTCCTTAGAAAATTATACAAATATCAGGTTTACAAAGTTTCATAAAAATACATTTATACTATTTCAAGTTTTCACTCGCCCTGATAGATTTCGAACCATTTAAATACAAATTGTGGTAGATTAAAAACCAGCTTCTATTTTTTTTTTCAATTTTTATGTAATTCATTGTAACTCGCCCTAAATGCCATGCATAAATAAAATATTGTATGTTTTGTAAAGTCAAAAGATTTTTCTATTTAATAATATAAAAACATATGTGAATTTTGGTCGAAATTATTAACTTTAACGCGTTCGGATGCCTTTAAAATCTTATAAGATGTATTTTTTACAAAATATATATTCTTTCCTTTATATTCATTTTTACAGTTATTTATAGCTTAAGCTCAGTTTTATGATTCGATCAAAATATTCTCAACAATTGTATATATTTTCAATAAAAACTTTCCATATTATTCTCTTTCCTTTATTTAATTTATTTTAAATAAATTGGGAACAAAAGGAAGGATATTTAAATAAATGAATGTGCATAAAATTTTAAAAAAGCTGTTTAAAACATTTTATTTTCAAAATATCTTGAAACAGATTTGAAATAAATGCAATTCTAAATTTTTATACAATGAAACATGCTATTTTTATACAAAACAAACTCCTTTATCTTTGATAATACTTAAACAATATTTCTCTTTTACTTTTTTCTGAATTCTCATTTATAAGTAAAATAAATTTAATGTTCATATATCAAATAATGGAATTTGATATATGAACCATGCATCACAAATATAAAATTATTTAGAGTTTAACAAAATTCTCTTAGTATCAAGTTCTTTAATAATAAAATGCACAGAGAATTAAAGTTCTCCTTATGCTCATAAAGAGAATACCTGAAATGAAAACCTAGGTAGTGTTTCAAAAATGTACTTTATTTGTAAAAAGTAAAAAGTTTGTGAATTAAGAGAATTTTTATAACTAGAGAGAGCAGGGGAATGCATAATGAGTATTGATTTGCATTAGTTTAATCCAGTTATAAATGAATTTAATCTTTTAATTAAATGAGTAATTTTTACAAGTTACAAAGTATTTTCAAGAACTTTTCTCTTCGAAATATGTTGAAGTTTATTCAGGATAAAAATGATCTTTAAATTGTGTGTGTGTGTTTTTTAACAGAAATGAAATAGAGGTTATCTAAAATTTTTGAAGAAATCGCCATTTTACATCAACTTTAAAATTTAACGAAATTCTCAGAGTTCATAGAAACCTTCAATATAACACTTATTAAAGATATTGAAATTCCATCATTTGATTTTAGAAATGAATTTGAAATTATACAATGAAAGAATATTTCTTTTCTCAATTGATAATCAGTTTAAATTTATAAATGTAGATTTATATGTTGTGTTAAGAGTCGAAAACATAAAAACAAATTCAGTAAAAAGATATTGCACTTTTCATAATTTCATATGTGTGAAAATGTGTATGTCTATTATATATTCATAATAATCCAATCTTGTTTGTTGAAATTACAATATTTGAAATGAAATTTAAGATACAAAGCAATCAAGAAAAAGAGATGAAATTTTATGCAACTGCATCAAATATTTATCCTTTCATTTTAGTTCAGCAATTTTCTTTAAGTATACTGTGGAATAATTCATATCTTAAAATTAATATACCTACATATCAAACATACGAGTCCTCAAAAGTATTTTTTATTATTTTATGTCTCTGTAATACCAAGCCATTTCTTGTTTCCATTATATTCTTGACATTTATACATGAGCATAAATCTAACAGTGCATTTCTTTATACATATAGAATAATTTTATGAGTCTCTAATATTACTTTTATTGCATTTCACAAAAAAAGTTTTAATGAAATGGAATATATAGCTTTATTTTCATCACGCTCAAATAGGAAAATACTGCTAATAATTCTAATATTTTATTCAGAAAGAAAATTGTAATTTTATGGAATGCAAATAAAGATAAAAATCTCAGTGTATTTTAAATTCTTTAAAATTTCTAGATTGCAGGGAATTGTGTTTTTCTTTTCATTTTCCGTTTGTTTCACTTAAAACAGAAGAAATTTCAGGTAACTTGATTACTTATCAATTCATAACTTACATTACTGAACATACTTAATTAAATTTTTGTCGTCTCCTTAGAGGAAAAATTACTTACAAATAAATGGATCAATCAGATATTCGGTAGGTTTATGTAGAGGTACATTCGATGGTGATATTGAAGCTAACGCTGTTACGATTCAACAATTTTCCTTGACAGAGTCTGCTTTTAATAAAGCTGTTGTACTTATTCGAAATCAGCTCTGCAGGTCCTTGCATAAAATGACTACTTCTAGTAGGAGCAAACTGGAGACTGCTTTTAAAATTCTTAATCTTAAAATTTATTTTATGATCAAAAATGATACATATATATATAATGCCATTATCATTTCATTATTCAAGACTTTTGACAAATAAGACTTTCAAACACAACTTTAAATTGGAAGCAGTGGAGGTATCTGAAGATATTAAATGGGCAATTATCGAGTTCCAAAAAAAGTTGTTGTCGTACACTTTAGATGAGGGGGTCGGTAACATATGGCATACGTACCAAATGTGGCACGAGGTACAATGCTCAGAGGCACTCTGCACTATTCTACAAATTTATCAATTTTTTTGTGGATGAAGTTACTTAATTTGTAATGGACCTTATTTGACAAATGTCTTCAGAACTGTGGACATTTACTGAATTATGAAAAAATCTGAAAAGAATAACTCTGAAGATAAATTTACGGTTATGTCTGTAAATTATTGAATGTCACTGCTGGGGAGATTTAGTTGTTTGAAGACAGCAAATTGCACGTACTCTGCTTTCCGCTTTTGGTTCTACATACCTAAGAAAAAATTCCTTCCTCATATGAAAAATATTTTGAGTCCGCTAAGAAGTCGTTTAAATAGAATCGTGTCAAATTGAAAGTCACAAATTACACCTCTGATTTTTCGATATGAAAGTAAAGTGGAGAAAGCACTACATAGGATCGCATTAAAATTTCTATTTAAAATTTTTGAAATGCCACGAATTGAAAGACACGGGGAGGTCCGTGACTTCAGGCTGATACATAAAGGGGAGGGGAGCAGAGTTTGAAAGTTTAAGATTGGCTGCATTCTAATTAAATAAAGGAACAAGAAAAAATTTATGTTTATGTCCTGACTACATCCCTTCTTTGCAACGATCTTTGCTATTTTGGGAGAAATTTTGATATTTTATTGTATATTATTGAAGGCCGCTATATTGGCCGAGCCTCAAAAATGTTCTGTGAGGGCAGCAAGTTTGACACCCTTGATTTAGGCGTATACTCTGCACTAATTGGTTTAAAGGTATTGTTGAAAATATTCGAGACTGGTTGTGTACCAGTGGCACATGAGCTAATTTGAAAGTGCCTTTTGTTAAATAAAAATAACAAAATAACCAAAGAGCCAACATTTTACTCCATTTTTAAAAAAATTGTATACATTGAGGCAAATAACTAATTAAATAATCAAAAAAATGGTATTCAATAAAAGAAATTAAATAATTAAAATAAAATAACTTAAAGAAATAGCCATCTGAACTTAGGAAGTACTTTCTTTTTAAATTAAAAACAAGTAATATAAAACTTTTTAAAAATGTTAATTCCTACTTTCTTAGAAAAACATACTGGTGCCATCTGTTGCAGCGAGTTGTAACTACGACAGAAATAACGCAGAATAAATTTAAAATTAATGATGTATTAATATTTGAAAAAAAACCAGTATTATAACATCAAGAGTCATTCGCTACAAGTTTAAAAAAAATGTATTTGAGCTTGAATAGATGAATAAAAAGTATTTTATCAACGATTGAAAATTTGAACAAGATATATATATATATATATATACATATTGGGAGAGAGTGAACTAATAGTAGGAATTGAACAAAGCATGGATTTCATTTATAAATAAGTCCACAATCTAAGTTACAGATTTTATATTATATTAACAAAAGCACTTGCAAATTTTACATCAAAAACTTTACTATTCAATGACTCTGTAATATAATCATACATTATTAAGAAGGTATATGATTCAACTGCAGCATAATTTACCAAAAATTATCAAACAACTTCCCTTCCATATTAGAAATCCAGAGAAGCGAAATTACTTCATCATCAAAGTAGTCTGAAAGCATTCGATCCAGCAATACAATTTCTAATTTCAAAGTATTTTCCGTTGAAATTAATTACAACACATCGGTTTCCCAAGAGAGATGCCTGACTTTAAAGTAATTTACAATTTCATCTCAAATGTAAATTTTTTCTGAAGTTCCTCCCAATATTTGTCTCAATTTATCAGGCCTCAATACACGATTTCTTTAAGTAATGAGTACAAGCAGAAGCATAAATAACTTATTGAGTTTTCATATCTGTTGCATATTTAAAAATGTTTATCTTCCACCAAGAGATTAAATGTGTCGTTTCACACGAATCCGACAAGTGAAAACTGACTAAAAGGGTTGAAGGATTTCTATGCGAGCAAACTGATTACTTTCATGATTTTAAAAATATCTAACACTGCAGCTACAAAAGATATGTGTAAAAATCCTTTACATATTTATAATTTTAAAAATGTAACCCTGTTTAGCGTGGGATTGCGAAAATTCTCTCTTTTCAACGTGTGAGCAAATATTTAAAATGATGGAAACAAATCGTTGCCATTGTAAACCGAATATTTGCATTTCAGAATTATTTTAATTAAAAGAACGCGCGTGCTGATGTTTAGGGGATTTTTCAATTTTGATATTTTTTTAAGTTTCATTATACAATAGATATATATTTAGAAACAGTACATGAATATAAAATTTTACCCCAAAAGTAAATACGTAATTGTTTTTTTTTCACGAATTTAATTTTTATTTGATTGTTATTATTTACATTTCACTTCATCATTTGCTGTTGTTGTCGTGTGCTTCTATCCAGGGAGCATATGAAATACAAGTGAGGAAGAACAGAAAGCATACGATACAACAGAAGAATGTGCATATTTATTACAGATAATGATCCCAGCATATAACAAAAAGGGGTGCGCTGCTTTTCCCTTTGAGACGGGAATCCATTACAGGCGAAAGACCGACTTCATTCCCGAAGAAGATACAACCATGTCTTACTCGGGATTCGAAACCGAACCCACTCGGTTACAAGCCGAGGGTCACAGCCACCATACTGGCTAGGCGACACTTCATCATTTACATGAAATAAATTGAATTTACTGCATATATATAAGCATAAACCGAAAAAAAAATTGTGGAACTTTTTTTAAATGAATGTAAGGGGATCTATTTTTATATACAAACCAGATGATCTCGGAAAAAAAAAATTAAACATTTTTCGCTATGCATGTTCAAACGATTTTATTTTTTAACTTGTTGACTGTTTTAAATGCAAGTTTATCTCTAAAAGAAAAACAGGTAAAAGCCACATAAATTCTTACTTTTAAAATCAGTTTTAGAAACCAGTTTCTGAATAGCACGTAAAATTCACATTCACTCGTTTGAATGTCTGATAGCTTATGACTATCAATTAACGAGTTTTTCCTCCAGGGCATGAAACATAATCGACGATCACGTGCTGTATGCGATTGTCTTTTCCTGCTTATTTTCCAAACAAAAAAATGGAGCAAAAATTATGATCAGCAAAGATAGTGCACGAATGAATGGGAAAAATAAAATAGCTTTAAATAGGGATACTAGTATGATGTTTGCTGGAATTAAAGATAGCATGAGAGTTAGAAATTAAATATCTGTTTTACTTACGTCACAGCTATTAATTACAGTATTTTCATTTTCATTGAAGTTATTTATAATATTGAGTATTCCATTAATGTTCAGAATCTATTATTTATGAGGAGGAGACAACACAACCGCCTCTTCGGTGTTCTCCACGGAATTTCCTCTCCACTCTATGGTCTTGGGATGTGGGAGATTTCCTTCTGACTCCTTAAATTACAATTTGTGGTTTCCGGATCTCAGGTGTCCAGCCGTTGTGTTTTCTCACGGTTATAGGTTGCCAGGATGATGTCAGATGACAAGACCCTTCAATACTTAGGGGCACACATGTGCATGGGAATGGTGTTATCTTATCCATTAAAAGAAGCCGATTTTGCAGCTATGTGACTTTAAAACATCACACTAGAAATAAAATTATCAAAGTAGCAATCGGCGTTTTATTTTACAGTAGTTTGATTGGAAAATATTCTACTCTTTTTACCTACTTAAAAACATCTTAGTCTTTATGGAAATGTACTTGAAAACTACAGGATTATATTCGAATTTTAGGTAAATTCTTTGAAGACAAAAATATATTTATAATATTATGTATATAGTAATATTTTTTTTCTTCTATATGAAGTAGTTTTATTTTGCTTTATTCTATCATACCTTCCATTTCTGAGTTGTATCGTGTCCTTTTTAAGTATTATAATTGGTTATTTTGTAACTGATAGGGAATTTGAATGAGAATCCGCTCTATTATGTGTTTGTGACAAAAATGAAACAAAAATTACAATATTTCTGTTTTACTTTCGCAGTCATTCAGTACTTTAGAAGCTCTTAATGTATTGAGTCCAAGAAATCGTTGCATATGCATGTATGCAAAATAGTAATCGATTTTTATCCAAAGCTCTTGAGTTTATTCAGTCTGTATTAATATTGAAAAATCCAATATCTTTTGAAGGACTCTGAAAACTATTCTCTTTCAAAGTAGTTTATAAACACTATTAGGAGCTAATACATTTTATTACCAAATTCAAAACACGCAATAATTCTTATCGACTGAAACTCAATCAAATAGTAACACGTACTATGCATCATTCCATTCCTTCGATTCAAGCACGATTTTAGTTACGAATTGTCATTCTTCAAAGGAAATGGAAATAATTGAATATAACTTTATCAGGGTTATTGTAAATAGCAAAATAATATCGGTTGGTAAACATCAAAGCAAATAATGGGAAACATTGTGATGGATATACAATATAATCCCACAGTATGAAAAGCAGGTTTGTTATAGCTATTACTCTCTTTTATTTACTGAAATAGTTAGGAGTCATATTTGCTGTAATAATATTGAATAACATTTCGGATTTAATATCTCATGTTATACCCGTTTAGTTTAAAGGAAAAAGATACATTTGTGTTATATATAGAAATTATATCTTATTTTTAAAAAAAAAAAATCACCCTTACATATTTTTTAATTTTGATCTTCTGTTTAGTTATATAAATAAAAAAAGGAATATATATTTTGGTATTTTATTTTAAATAGTTCAACATTCAGTTATTCATTTAAAACATTGAAATATTCACCCTTAAACATTTGAAAAATTGCATTCACAAGTGTTATGTGTATAGTGGTGAATAAGTTATAGAAAATACTCTGTGAAAATCGCAAAACTATGGAAAAATCATCAGGAATAAATTAAACTTATTCCACGTATAACTAATAATAGTTTAAATAAAGATGAAATTTACTGAGCTGTAATATAAAAAAAATAATGTTGAAAATAAATATCTTGTAATTATCTCTCACAGGGATAACATTTTGTACAGTGGCGTAACGTACACCCAGAAGAGCAGGATTCTAGAGGGCCCAAAACCTAACTGACGCAAGGCACGGCTAAAATCAAAATTCTTCTTACCGAACGCTTTGCAGCAGAAATATAGCAAATAAAATAATTATTCTATCAACGTACATAACTTGAAGATCGGGAATAAATTTGATGAAAAAAAAAAACTGCTCGTGGGATTATTTGGTACGGGAAGTGAATCTAATTTCATAACAAATGTCCTTTTAAATAGATATTAAGAGCTATTGCAAATTTTCTTTCGAGTATTGTGTTAAACAAGTCATAATATTTTATTTTATACGTTTGGTGTGAATCAAACTAACAGAAATATATATTAAAACACATTTCTATTTATTCTTTAAAAAATTCTCTTGTTTTCAATTTCTGTTTTCTTATCAATTTTTGAGTGGATAGAAGTTGCTAATTTTTAAATACAATTTATTAAACTAACATCTTCAAAATTATGGAAAGTAAAATTTACGGAAGTACGGAAAAGTCTGGAAGATAACTCGAACAATAAATGGACAGCTATTTTTAATTGTTAAATGACATTGCCGAAACGATTGAATTGTTTGAAGAAAATAGCATGTGGTCTGCTTTCCACTTTTGGTTTCACTTGATGTAAATGAAAAATATTTTTTCCTCATAGAAATTGCTTAACAGCTGAGCATTCAGAATCTTGTATCAAATTGAAAGTCAAAAATGATACCTCTGATATTGCAACATTAAGTATAGCTTTGCAGGGACAAGTTTCGCATTAAAATTTTAATTTTTCATTTAACTATGTTGCAGGACCACTTATAATTTATGTTATTTATTTCTTTTTTATAAATATTTTTAAAAATATATAACTTTCGTGCAATTTTAATTTTTAAAATTTATATTGAAAAATAACCATATTATTTTATGTTTACTTATTATTTTAATAAATATTCTTAAAATATACCTGTTTATGTATACAGTGTAGTGTAAATTCATTTACTTTGAAATAGTTATACTTAATAATTTTTATATGTCAATGAATATCTTTAAAGATGCGTAATTATTATATAATAAAACTCTAAATTTGTATATTTGCCCTCTATCTTCTAACTCAGCATATATTGCCAAGGAATAATGATTTAGGATTGATCCTGAACCGGGTTTAAAAAACATAAATGGATAATTTTTTGATATTTATTACCTTTTTAGAAAAGGGGTAGAAAAATTTTTTTAAGAATAGTATTATAATAAAAAAATAAATTCTTTTTTAGAAAAAAAAAACATAAATGACCCATTTTCAAAATTTTATTTTCGAAAATGTTTTATTATAATAATATTTTGTCTGAATATAGCTGAGATTTTGTACAGAGGTGAACATGATTTTGAAACTTTCACATTGTTTTCAGAGTTACAACCCATTGAAATAATTTTCGGCGTTTTTTCAAAAATTTCCTCTTGTTTGTAAAACAGGGATAAACCCAATTCTAAGTTTATATATTTCAAAAATTTAGTTGACCCTCGAGAGAGACTGGCTATAAGGAAAATATTATTATAACAGAAGCCTTTTTTCAAAAAAGGAGAAATTTTAAAAATTTTCTATGTTCATTTTTGTAAAAATATTGAAATTTAAATAATTTTTATTGTAATACTTTTTTTTAAAAAACCAATTTTATATACATTTTCTAATCAAATAAACCCCAAATTTATAAATATTATCCATTTATACGTTTTTGAAAATCACGGTTCCAAACGTATGGATACCTTAAAAGTTTTTAAAAACTTTTTTTGGTGCTTGGTACACTGAATCATATTAGTAGATTAGTTTGACACTTAACACAGTTGAAAGGTAGCCGACCCCTATTCTAGAGGGTCCTTATGTATATATAATTCCATAGCTCAACCAAACATTCCTCCTAACGAGCAGTACGCTGACCTATATAATGACAAAGGACAAGTTCAATGGGTTACATATCCACCGAACGCTTAGACCACAGAAAATGTAACCTGTCGTTTATTAAAATAGGCTGTATATTCAGTGAAACATTGTGGACGGGCTTTATCTTCCGCCTACCATCTCCGTTGTATAACGCGCATCTAAACTTCCAAGCGATTTTAAATTTTTTGGGGGTATTCCCCCGTAACGCACCCCCTTTTTAAAAAAAACTTTAAAATTTTCAGGGAAGCATTTAATTTGAGGTCATTTATTCGGGGGTATTATTCCAGGATTTTAAAAAAATATATCTTTCCCATAAACTTTTAAATTCATTAGGTATATCTATTTTTAAATAAACTGTAATTTTATCTATGTAAAGAAATATTTTATCATTCTTTTTTTTTTTTTTTTTTTGGGTATAATATATATATATATATATATATATATATATATATATATATAATATATATATATATATATATAGCTGGGGGTAATGTCACCCCTAAATCTGATAAAAAATTTTTTTTTTGGTCGCTATACGCCGGATTTTATGGTAACTGAAATACAAGTCGAAGAAAAGTAGTCTTTGCAAATTCTTTTAACTAACACGTCTACTGTTCAGATTCTGAACAATTTTGATTTGGCAGGATCCATAAATTTAAAAAATGCACGATCAGGATACCCAACCAGCGGCAACCGAGGTTTTTTTAAATCCCGGCTAACCCATTGCTCTGAGAAATTCACTAATTTAAGAGCATTGTATTAAAAATTTGGTGGGAAATTCTTTGTCAAGAAATCAAATATATCAATTTTTTTTTTCTGTTGGTATCGTACGGTATTGATATTATTTTTCTATTTGGAATGGTTACGGTGAGTGATAACAAACAGAGGAGCAGCGACAATTTTATGGGTGGAATTAATTTTTAACTATATTTAATATCTTGCAAACGAAAAATATTCGAATAAAATATATTGTTTCAAGACGATTGTGAGGTTAACTATTTTGTAGTGAAAAACAAACACGGATCAGTAATTGTTTGATCTGTCACGAAAATGCTGTATTTAAAAAGTAGCAATAAAAGGAATCAATTAATGACACTTTTCCTCGAAGATGTCTTCAAGGGGGGATAAATAGGCGTTCCTGAATAATCTTTGCAACAGCAGCAAAATGTTTTGTCAGTGGAATATCACAGCGGTAACAAAGACATCCTATGAAGTTTGTTATATTATGGGTAATCATATGAAACCATTTACTGATGCAGAAACTGTGAGGGAGTGTTTTTTGAATGCTTCTTAGTTAGTGTTAATGACAAAAATTAAATAATATTAATAATAATAAAAAGCAAAACATACACACACAAGAGTTATAATATTTTGATCAATTTTCCATATTTTAAATTACTAATGTTATCTTGGTCTTAAAGCACCCTCCCCCCCATTTATCCCAATGTTGCGGTCTGCGTGAAATAGTTAACATATGTATGCGACCCGCGTGAAAAAGCTGACACATGTATGTGGCCCAGCAGTAAAAAAGGTTGAGTACCCCTGCACTAGATCATAACATTCTGTGCACTGAATAAGAAACTCCGGGAAAAGGTATTCTGTTTTATAGCTATTACTGAGTATAATTTTCGCTTAGGTTGCAGGACTACTTCATTGCTAAAAATTTTTAAACAGAATTATACGTATAAACGAATAAAACAATGAAAAATTTATAAACTATTCATACCAATTTTTGTCAAAGAGTATATGGAACGTGTCATTTCCTTAAATAACCTTGACTGATGACCTTGTAAACACACACATGCTTAAGATATGTATACGTGTGTATGCAGTGTGCAAAAAAACTTATAAACATTACTTTATTACCATTGTAAACCATAGTTATTACAAGCTATGCTTCCGAAATTGGAAATCTTAACAGTTATTTATATTTTATCTTTTAATAGAGAGAAAATAAATTTGAAGAGAGTAATTGAGATGAAAAACACCAGTACAATCAAGTTGCAATTAGAGAAAACAAGCATGAATATCACAATAGCAACACGTTATGATTGTATTCATTAGTTTTAATGGGTATTCAAAAAAGCAATTCAGTGGCAAAAAAACTGAAACAAAGACACTACCAAGTAACAGCAAGTGGTATGAAATATTGCAAATTTATTCTCAATCTGAAAAGTGAAGTTTATTCATTCGGATGTGGTTGAAATTCTTTCATCTTTTATGAGATATTTTGGAATGTGATAAATCAAGCTAATTTTGTTTGACACGAAATAAGGGAATGACTAATGACTGTAATTTTGCGCAGAAGTGGAAGTCATTGTTTAAAATTAGATATTTAGTTGCCTATTAGGGTCTTGGGGGTGTTTTCCCCCCAAATATCGCTTTATTATCCGTAATGGAGACACTTTCTTATTTTCTAGAGTGCGCTATCTCATTATGAAGGCCCCCATTCTTAATAAACATTGTGAGTGAATTGGAAATAAGTTGTCTTGGGTTAAAGTCTTGAACATACGATTTTAATTAATATTTATGAAGCATTTTGTAAGAACTGACACCAAATAAATTACTCTTTAAATTAGATATATATGCTCGGGTATGTAAAGGGATAATCAACGTGGAAAATAGCTTAAGTTCAGCGTAGAGTAATCTTTCTGTTAATAAGAACAATTAATAATGCTTTTAGAATAAATATAACCGAAAAACTTCTTGTAAACTAAGCAAAGCGACATCTACAAACATGGACAATATTAAGGACATTATTATATCTGTATGCCAAGGAAGTGTTGAGTTATTTTTCCTCTTACTTTCACATTTTTATCTTGTGTTTCCTATTTGTGCGTTTATATTTTTAAGGTTAGTCAAAGAACTAACTACATTGTACTTTTACAACTATGTGAAAGGTGTTGAAGCCCAAACGCGCGCGCGCGATAAAAACAGAGTATTGTATACAAGTATCATAAACCTGAAAGTTCCGCTTTAGATTTTTTCAGTTTAATACAAGAAAAAAAAACACAATGATGAACTAAACTACAATTTGATATCATTGAAGGTATATTTCACAGGACACGAATATTTCACGGCACATAGAATATTTTACAAGGGATAGAATATCTTACAAAGTAAGGAATCAACGCAAGAACATTTCACAATTTTGTGGTTATATTCTTACAAAAAGAATACGCACTAACTGTTGCCACAAGCTTTCTTCTAAACAGAAGTGGTTCTCTGCAACAGTGCTACCTAAAGAGCTAATAAAAGTCAACAAAAGCATGTCTTAAATCCTGAATTTTTAGTGTGAAAAATGACTATGTGTGTAATATATATACTTCTTCAATATAGACTTTACATAATATAATCATTACTAATTATAAAAATTAAAAAAAAAGGAAATAGGTGTTTTATGGTAAAAAAAAAGTGCTTTAACATTTTTGAAACTCATTGGTGGAATTTGCATTTGTTGAAATTATATTTATATTTTCTACTTTAATTACTCTAATAAAAATGTGTATTTATATATTTGAGAATATTAATATATATATACGGATATACTATAAATATATTATTCATATAGATGTATTTGCATATTAATTAACATAAATCTTTTATTTAAGTTAAATAAAAGAATTCCTGCATTTATTTTACAGTTTTTAGTTTAAGCTAATTTAATTTTAATATAATTGGAAATGAGAAGGTTATTGTAATGCATCAGACATGCTATACAGCTCAGAAAACTAAAAAAATAAATATTTTTAAAATTGTGTGAGTAATGTTTTGAAAAAAAATTAAAAAAAAAACATTCCTTTTGCTATTGTAATTATATAAATTTACGTTTTAGATTCTTAAGCTGAATTATTGAAGATATATTTTATCAAAAACAAACTAAACAGTTTGTAGAATTTATTTTGCTTCAGAAAAAGGAATAATTTAGTAGCCATTAATCAATTCAATCATATATTCGAAAACATTTATTGTCCTCTTTCTGCTGTCATTCATGATTTTTTTCCTGCTTGACATTTTGATAAGAATTACCAGGGGATACCAAACTGTCTTGCGCTTGCCCCAGGCATTATCATCATTATGCCCCCAAAGGAGTGGAAAAAAGAACTTCCCGAGGTCATGAGATTAGGAAAACATTCTTTAAAAGATTCTAATATTCAATTTGTTGATGTATCTGATTAGATTAACCACAATCAATAGATAGCTTATTACATTCCTTTTGCTTCTTTACGAAACATCCTCAAATGATTCTACAGATGGCAAAATTGATGGAATTTTATCGACTACAGAGTCTTAATTTCAATGGATACTCAAAATCAAATCTGTGGGACTGAATTCATTGAAGAGAAATTGGGAACACAATCCAATTTCCTTGATTTTCCTCTTTTACTTGGGAAGGATCTATAGGTACAAATATTTCATCGTTTTATTAAGTTAAAAGTTAGTTCTGACGTTTCTACCCCTTGCATTTCTTTCCTACTTTTTTTTCAGTTCTGGATATATTTTTATCGGGCAACAACAATTCACCGTGAAAATTAAATTAACGCTTTGGGAAAATTTGCTTGGATAAGGGGGAGAGGTCCAAATAGCAATATTCTGTACAAACTTGCCTTACATTTTGAATTTAAGTGATTCTTCTTTTCACGACTATTCACAACTTACTTTTTCTATATAAACAATAGGAATGTTATTTTTAAAAAAATAAAATAGAGAAAAATATTTTCGACAGTTCATTATTTTAAAACTTCATTTTTATTACAGAAAAAAGTAACTTAACATTGTTTTTAGATTGTGTACAAGCTGCTTCCAAATTTTGATCCAGTACAAAAAATCAATTTGAAATAGTATAATACTTAAGACAATGTTGAATGAATTAAAAATGATTTTTAATTATTATTACTCTTATGAAAGTTTATTTAAATACTTCTTTAAATAATGTTTTTTCCAAATAATGGTATAAACCCAAGTGTGCTTTTTTTATGATGCTGTAGATGGAATTTCAAATTCGTTTGAGTTTTTTTTTTATATATTGATTATTTCCAGCCATGTTTAAAAAAAATATATAAAAATATACAGAAATTGAATTTTAAATAAAAAAGAAGAAATCCGTGTATTAAGCTCGTTAAAATAAAGGAATTCTGATTAGAAAAAAAATGCATTTTATGTTGATGAATTTATTTTTTTTATCAAATTTTATAAAAATTTTACAATTAATAGAAACTTTTTTTGAAATGCTAGTGGAGACTGAAAGTTTAATCTATTTGCTCAGAAACAGAAGCAAGGATTCTATAAAGAAGCCGAAACTACTGGAAATATTGTACAGATTTTTTTTTCACGTAGTAATCTTAAAAATATTACTTTGGTTTATTTATGTGAATAATATTTTCAAGGACTTTTCAATGTTTTAACAAATTTTTATAAAAATGCCGATTAAAACAAATACTTAGAAATTGAATTAGTTAAAAGAGCATCAGTTTAATTTGTTTTTATACTTTTTTTTTATTAAACTGTGCGCTTAAGTTTTAGCGTAAAAAGTAAGAGATACAGATTAGCTGCAGAGTTTAAGTTTCATTCTGTAAAAATTATAGCTCAGTGATATTATCTATTTCATTAAATAATTAATTTTTACAATGAAACTTTGACTTTTACAGCATCTGTGTGTGCGTGTGTAAGTCAGTAAGTGCACGTGCGTGTGAGTGTAAAGCAGTACCAGCGATATTTTTAAAAAATATTCCACGTAAATTCACTATAAGACCGGATAAAAATAAGAACATCTATGATATCAATGGAAATTCCAGATATTGTACACAACATATATATATATATACCCCTACAGAGTTTTGATCCGGTTTGTGGAATGAACAAGCAAAGGAGCTTGTTTTTATTTATTCTCCAGATGGATTAAAAGTAATGTTTCTTGAAAAGCTTTCTGAATTTCGAAAAAAGTAGGCGAGTGAAGTATATTAAACTTCAATTATTACATTTATAGGCAATAAAATCATATTTTTAGAAATTTCGTAAACATTTTAATGCCTAAACATTTTATCTCCTAAAGCAAGTAACAGCGAGTGAGTGTTTATTAACGCCGCTTTGCAAAGCAACATGAGAGCTATTGGCGACGGACCTTGTAAGTTGAACCTTGGTAATTGACAAAGACGACATCAGAGTTGGCACAGCCATCTCGAAACTACCACACCACCGGGAGGACAGATTTAACCTGTCTTAGCTGCTCTACACGGCAGTTTTTTAGTGAGACTAGGGCTCGAACTTATGTCACGCTGGCCACGAATCTGTGATCATAACCACAGGCTACTATGTTCAATCTTGGAGAAATACACAAAATAAAAGGTATTTTCTTGTCCTCTATATTTTATAAAAATTTTAAACTATTATATGTAGTGTTGGCAAATTATATACTATCTGCCTCTGAGGTTTGAAATATTATGTCTGATTGTTAAATTTTCTTCTGTTTTACAGATATTGACATTTCTCGAATAACAGATCTTTTTTTTTATTTCAATGATGCTTTTTTTAAAAAAATATTACTAGAAACAAACACAATTATATTAATATTTTTATAATAATATTTTATGAAATGTTTATATTATTTTATCAAACTTTTCTGATACAGTGCAATTTTAAAAAAAAACAATGTACAGTAATATTAGTTTGTTATTTTGTAAAAACGAATGGTGATATGAAATAACATTTTTAATTTTTTAACAAAATAAGTAAACTAGGAGCTGAAAAAATGTAATTTGTGGGAAAGAAAGAAATTTTAACTTATTATATACATACATATATATATATATATATATATATATATATATATATATATATATATATATATATATATATATATATATGTATATATATATATATATATATATATATATATATATATATGTGTATATATATATATATATATTATATATATATAACCTTAACCCAGCGTTTCTCAAATTGAGGGGCACGCCCCCTAGGGGGCGTGATACTACTAAAAGGGAGGCGCGAGTATATTGAAAAGTCGAAAACAAAAGATTACTTATATAAAGAAATTATTAATTTACTGAAAGTATACAAACAAAATGCACTTTGACATAATAAAAAATAAAATACACTTATAAATGTATCAGTGCTGTACAATCCATTTTATAATTAATGTAACAGTACTAAGTTAAGAACATGTTTGGTAATTACTAGTGACCCCATGGGCTTGTATTAACACTTATCTTGATAATTCGTACGGTTTATAATTGATTTCTTAACTGCCTATTAAATGTTATGCGATTCGCTTCCTAATGACATCGTTGCATGTATGTAATGTTTTTTCGGGGAGGGGGGGGGAAGGAAAAATAAGCAAATCCTCTGAAATAAGTAAATCCTGCGCAAACACTGTCAAGGTCCTTTTATTACATTCCAAAGCCATTGGAATAACTTTAAGAATAGCAGTGCACATAAAAGATCGTACTTCGGAAAGACGTATATATACGTCCAGAAAATAATGCTTTGGTCGAGCGAGACCTTTATATACGCCCTTAAGAGGTTAAAGTTGTGTTGTAGCTTAATCGTCAAAGTATAGTATTATTAATTTCAATACATTGATATTGTATAGAGGGGAGCGCGATGAAAATTATGATTGAATATTGGGTCGCAAATATTGTAAGTTTGAGAAGCACTGCCTTAACCTTATTATTTTTAACTAATTTTAACCATCAAAGCTTAATTTAAATTTGTACCCCACCCCTTTCACTGGGACTCTGGCTGCCATCGTTCTAGTGTTCGATGAAGATAACAATGAAAAGAAAACGCGATGTTCCAAGGCATAAAAGCTCGCTGAAATTAATCGATACATTTCGGGAAGCTGCGGTCGTCTCTGCTTATCTTAATACTCTAATGATTTCTGGCACTTTTTGAGATGTTTCAGGTGGCAACACGGCATAATTAGATACTTCGAGATGTAAAGGCACTAAATTAAGCCATCATGCAGACATTTCTTTCTTCCGCCATTGTGGAAAAATGGAATATTCATGCAAATCGAAAACTAGTTCAGTCAGGGATTACTGCGGGAACAAAATTGATTGAAACAACGGAGTGGACTTAGTTGCGAACTGAACAAGATAATGAAAAATTCGGGAAATCAGTGATGTAACAAGAGGGTTCCTTTTCCTCTCTGTATTTTCCTGTTTTGTAATTTCTAACTTTCTCGTGTTAGAATGTTCGACACTAGAAAGAATGTTGGAACAAGTCATCCGAGTGTTTCATGAATAAATAAATCATTTCGTTTCGATATTTTTCGCTTAAAATGTAATTTTGGCTTTATAAATTAAACAATAAAGAAAAGCAAAAGAGTAAAAGTGAAATCTCTGTTACGTTTAAGTTATTTGGCATTAAAAACTGCTTGCATATTTTGGTTTACTCTTTTACTTTAAACAATAAAAACAACAACATAAAATTAGGCAACGCGGACGTAAGAAGATCCTTTTTTTTACTATACTTATTAAAAATAACTGAGATTCTAAGTCAGATACTTAAAGTATCCGACTACGTTCGGAAGGGTGATTTTGCAAAAGCGTATAAATGGTAATATTTATGATATTTAGTGTCACTTATATTAGAAAATGTATATAAAATTGTTTTAAGAATAGTATTACAATAAAAAATTATTTAAGTGCAATATTTTGACAAAAAATGAACATAGAATGACTCATTTTCTATAAATTATCCTTTCGTGAATAATGCTTCTATTGTAATAATATTTTTCCTGTATATATCTCAGATATCTGTACAAAGGCTCAACTAGAATTTTTAAAATATATAACTTAGAAGTGGGTTAATCCATGTTTTACGACAACAGAGGGGAGAAATTTTAAGAAGAAAACGCCGATAATTATTTGAATTTGTTGTAACTCTGAAAATAATGTGAATTTTTTTTTAAAAAAAGTTCAGACTCTCTTTAGAAGTTTTTACTTTATATAAGCACAAACTACTATTATTTTAGAAGCATTTTTCCCAAAAGGAGAACATTTTGAAAAAAGGCTATTCTAAGTTACTTTTTTGACAAAATATTGTATTTAAATAAATTTCTTTTTACCAAAATGTCCTTAAAAGAATTTTATACATGTATTCTAATCTAAATGACACTAAATATCACGAAAAAAAGCATCCATTTATCCTCTTTTTAAAATCACGGTTTCGAACGTAGTCGGATACCTTAAGTTAATGAGTTTCTTCTAAACAAAAAGTAAATAATGAGAAGTTCAAGAAATAATTCCTTTGCTTCTTTAAAAAAAAATTACAAATTTTTTACCATTTTTTAAATTTTTATTTTTTAAATGATGTTTTATTAAATTATAAATTTTAAGTGAAAAAAGGTTTATGACGACATATTTGTTAATGAAGAAAAAAAAATTCTTTTATGTACTGAATTCTTGTTCTCAATTGAAATATGTTACTTCATCTGCAATGTAAAGTAAGGTACACATCCATATTTAAAAATTTTATTCGCCAAAATGTTATTTGTCATTTGTAGTTATATAAAATTATATTATGACCTGAATTCAAGGCAAATTTTGAAGTAAACGCTAAAACAGAATTTAAAAAATTATGAAACTGGATATAAGTAACCCAGAAACCATGTAAATCTTTTCCATTCTATTGAAATTGTTGTTGTTGCTGTTGCTAATGCCACCTGTCTGACGTAGTCAGAACGAGGCCCACGAAATTCATTGTGGCAATTGGCTAGAAGTATGCCTGTCGTTGGCCTAGACCTTGAGCACCATACAGGTGATAGTACGAATTAGCTCGGCGAAATTCCCCGCAGGGACGATAGATGGCGACACCACCTGTCTCCACCTCCACAGTTTTGCCATGGGACTGGAGGGGAGGGAAATTTTCTCCAGTCTCCTGCACTCGTGATTCAGCCCACAAGACTTTCGGACCCACTGATTTAACGAGCACGTACTCCGTGTGTACTCGGGGGTATTTGGTGGCATTGGACATCGAACCCAGGCCTTCCGGTCTGGAGTTCGATGCTCTAACCACCAGGCTACTGTAATAAAAAGATTAATAATTCTAAAAGCAATCTGATTATTGCAAAACAGTAGTGGGAAAAGGGCTCATTCAAATTTTAAAAAAACCCTCTTAAATCAAAAATCAAGTTTTAATTTTAAAATAGTAAAAACGTTCAGAAACTCATATTCTATATAAAAAATATAATATACATCTAATCAAATAAATAGGGGGATCGTATTTCCTAATTTTCTATTGCATTTAAACTCAAAGAAGAGAGCATAATTTAATAAGTGTGTTATAAAATATTTTGATAAGATTACTGTACCTTTTGTTATAATATTTTCAAATAGTTTCATACAGGTCTTTATTACATCTAAATAGTAAAAAAACTGATTCAGTAACTCAATGCTATCTTTAAAGGAATTGTAATTTTATCTTTAAAATTCTCTCTCTGTGCGATTTATAATACTTAATTATTTCTAAAGATTTCTTGAGCTACAAAAATTTATTTCATTCATTTTTCGAAATGTAATATAATAATAATAATAAATGCTACTGTTTATAAAAGTGTGCTCTGAGTAATTATTCGTTAATGCTGTTCATTTAAGAAAACTGTTATTGTCAAGTTTAAAATAATTTTTAGATCTTGTATTTTTTTGTACAATAATTAAAATGAAAATGTATTGTGCGTAATCGTTAGTGAAAAATAAAATAATTATAAATTTTCATTGATGCTCTTTAAAAAAACAACAACTAAGAGATTAATTTTATCTTTGTTATCTAAATAAACTTAGGAGCCACTTCACAAAACTGTAAAAGAATAAATAGGGAAAACAATAATATACTAAAAAGATAAATAATTTTTGATGATCTATTTACTTTTTAAGTTGAGTTCAATACGTTAACTCACTAGATAAATTTTTCTTTTTCGTCGATAAATAAATGTAATTGTTTGGATGGAATTGTATCTTTCTATTATTCGAATTGTATTTTCGTTATTATTTAAGTTATATTCTCATTATTATTCAAACTGTATTTTTATTATTATTCAAACTGTATTTTTATTATTATACAAACTGTATGTTTATTATTATTCAAACTGTATGTTTATCATTAATGTACTTCGTATGTTCATTTATGTGCTGTATTTAATTTCTATTCAGTTATTATTTACAATTTGTATTTTATTTGTATTTTGTGTAATATAATTTGTGTGGAGTGTTTAGTTCCTGTACTGTCCCTCGTAAGGAGAGGATATCACCGCTCGATGCTGCTGGCATTTGTCTATATCTTTTATATTCTAAATTAAAGTTTTTAGTTTTTAAAAACAAGAGTCCTATTTATTAGTTCCGTGTGGTAGACAGGAATAAACAATGATATTTATATTTTGGAACACAAATATTTTCCAGCGTTTCCAAACAACCAAAACATGAGAACAGTCATTAAAAACAATAATATATTTTGTTAATGTCATCTTGTTGCCTTAAACGAAATGAAAAATCTTTTCCAAGCATCTTAAGGAAAACTAAGTATAATTTTCAAATTGAACAGGTAAAATAAAATTCAAAAGTACTTAGTCATTTTAAAATAATTTTATCATATATGTGGAACTACTATAATATGGGAATAAACGTGAACTCCATATTAGAATGTAAAATTTTTTTAAAAAACACTTAAGAAATTAACTAATGATTTATATTTAGTTTTAATTTAGAAGTTATAGAAAAGCATATATATTTAACCACATCAAGGAAGCTCACCAGCTTATCAGAGCGTTTCTTGGAAAACGAATGATTGGAGATTCGAGTTTCATCTTTCTTTTCATCTCCATTCACAGTCACGATTAGCTTTTTAATTCCGGAATCTGCAGATCTGGATTGGCAAACCACAAATACTTCAGATATCATCCAAAAAAAAAACACACACACACACACAATTAGTACGAGTATTCCTAATACTTTTTATATTTCTTATTAACAATAAAGTATTTCAGATAGTTACCTATTAAGGGCTTTAATTGTGTTTCATCGGGTCTTAAAACTTCAGTTTTCTTCTCTTAATTGATTGAGGCTTAATGATTCTGAAAGGGATTCAGCAACCTTGTTGCTGTTGTGTGCCAAGCCAAACTACCAATAGGATCCATTGTGCAGCACAATAGGAAATATTTAAAACTATTCTGATTCCCACGGCAGAACATGGGGAGTTGGGGGATATAGGTCCAGAATACGGGTTTAGGATTTTATTATACATTAATTATGCCTTAAAGAAAAATATTTATGAATATAATAATAAGTATAAAATACAGTAGAACTTGTTTTTGTGCGGGCTTTTTTATGCGATTTCATTTTTGTGCGATTTTATTTTTGAGCAATCTTTTTTTTTATGCGGTGTATGAATTTCAATGGCTTTGGCGCCACTGTAATTTTTCTCTCTATTTACCTATTTACCATTGGTGTAACGGAGATTGTTAGGACCCCTCCCGAAAGTCAGGTTTTTCCTTTAATATTTTATAAATTGTGTAAATACGTATTTAGCGTAAGTCAGGCCTTATGCCCCTAGAGTCCTGTCCCCCCCCGTGATGCGGGGGTGTACGTTACGTCACTGAAATGTAGACACTTCAAGACGCTCTGTTCAATTGTTAGAAACAGTCTCCCGACAAGGCGCATTCAGTTGCTTTCTCTCAACCCTCCCTCAACCCGCGCATGATTGAAGACGAAATTTTCAATGACAGTGACATTATCAATAATTTGATAAATTATGAAGACGGACAAGAAGCCAGATTCTTTGAGAGTGGATAAAAATATACAGAGATCCAGCTTTCCAACAAATTCGAAAAACATTTTCTTAAAATAGATACCAATTAAGAAAGGATTATAAAATTCCAAAAAGGGCTTCTTCCATGGTTATTATTATTATTACAAGCAATTGATCATTCAACCTTCGTCACAAAAACTTATCTCTTACTTTATGTTGCCAAAAAATAAATCAATTGAACTTGTACCTTCAAGTGACGAAAGCGATTTTGAACTTATTCATTACAGGGCCTTGGGTTACGATAAGTAGAAATGAGTTATGTGCGTGCATTTTGTAAACTTATTCGTATATACAATGAGAAACTATATGTTTTTAAAATGTTTTCATGTGTAATATTTAATTATTTATTTTGTTATGGAAGTACTTTTACATAAATTTCGTAAATAATTGGCATATTTTATAATCATCCACCGCATAAAAAAAATTCTGTAGTATTTCCACGAATTAGTTTGCTTTATGTAAGAATTAATGAAATTTTTGAATATTTTTTGTGCGTTTATTTTTATGCGGTCCCTATCTACCGCTCAAAAACAGGTTCAACTGTATAACTATTTCTTCAACATTAAAAAATTAAAATTGTCCTGACATTTTGTTTTGTTTCTTTTAATCTTACAAGGGGAGAGCACGACTAAGGAAATTCATTTGGGATCGAGACGTGGTATAATATAGTACTTTTTAAGATTGTTACCCCTCAATGTAATTCCGTCGATCGGCCAGTCAATTCGGAAATCAGCCTTCAAATTCATTTTAGCTTTTATACAATTAAATTTTAATTTTCCCCAACGAGTTCTTAGTTGATTTAAATCGTCTTTTTGTATGGAGGTTAGGGTTGATTCTATGAATCAACTTTTTTTCTTCAATTCATTTAATTATTTTTTAAATTAAAAAATTTATTTATGAGGTTTATTAAATATTAAAATGATATTTTTAAATTATTTTGTATTTTATGAAATAAAAACAATTTAAAATATATAACTTAAATTTTTACTAGTAAAATTATTAAATTATTATAATTAAAAATAATTAAATCATGTTAATTAAAAATAGTTATTAAATAAAAATATTTAAAATAATTATTAATAAAAATATTAATAATTAAAATTAATAAATTAAAATTAATTAATTGATCACTATTTATACTAATTAATTACTATTTATTATAATTAATTAATCACTATTTATTATAATTAGTTAATTATTATTAAGCATTAGTATTAATAAGAAATATTATTAATTTATTATTAAAATTATTATTACTTTATTAATAAAATTATTATTATTTTATTATTAAAATTATTAATTTATTATTAAAATTATTGTTTATTATTAAAATATGATTTGTTATTGGAATTATTATTAATTTTTTACAGAAATTATTTAAATAAATTTATTAAAATTATTTAAATAAACTTTTTGAAATTAAATAAATTTATTTGAAAAGGACTTATTAAATATTTTATAAAATTGTAAAATAATTAATTTAATAACATATAAAAAAGACACATTTTTATTATATTAATTATAAAATAATTAATTTAATAATAATAATATATTTTATAAATTATTTTATATTATATATAATATTTTATTTATAGTATATTGTATTTCACATTATAAAACTATTTGCAATTAATATTTTTTGTAAAATATCATTTAATATTTTTAATATATTTTATTATAAATATTAGTTATTAATATAAAATATATTTATAAAATTTAATATAATTATTTATATAATCAAAGTAATTTTTTTATTTTATAAAATACAAAATAATTACAAAAATATCTTTTAATATTTAATAAACCTTTCAAAAGTAAATTTATTTAATTTAAAAATTAATTAAATGAATTGAAGAAAAAAAGTTGATCCTGGAATCAACCTAACCCCAACTTTTAAAAGCAGACATTTACCAATCAAGCTACGAACTCGTTGCGGAAAATTAAAATTTAATTTATAAAAAAGCTAAGATGAATTTCAATTTTTCCCCAAATTGACCCCATTCGACGGCTTGGGGGGTAAACCCCAAAAATATACTATTACCAAATCTGATAAAAATTTTTTTAATTTCCCCCTTTTTAGTTATTAAAATAAGAAATGAATAGCATAATTATATATGTATTCCTTTAATAGTTAACTATTTTGTTGCGAACCTTTTTTGTCCAGCACTTCTTTACTTTAAATCGCAATTTATGGGAAAATTTTTTGGGATATATTTCTAAATTCTGAATTCATTTGGTAAAAAAAAGGGTTGTTTAACAACTTTGCAGACTCAAAATACTTTTCATAAGAGAAAGGATTTGTTCATATAGATATACAGAATCGAAAGTGGAAAAAGCACAGAACATTTAATTTTTTCTTCAAACAATTAAATCTGTTCATCAATGGTATCCAACAACGTAAAATAACTGTCGATTAATCGTCAATCATCTTCCGGTATTTTTAATATTTCAGTAACCCTGCCTTCAAATAATTCTGAAGATGTTAGTTTAATAAGCTCCATTTCACAAAATTATCAACTTTACTCAAAAATTGACTAATTTATATAAAAGTGTAGAGTACTGTTAAGAATTATACTGTATGCTATAGGTCGCCCAACCTCTGTTCTGCAATATTTGTTATATTTATTTTGTATAATGCTACGTTCGAAAATATATTAAGATTTTACTGATTCATTATTGAAGAAAATATGCATTTAATATATAAAATGTTAACTGAACTTTTTGGGAACTTTTTTGATAAAAACAACAAAATTAAAAAAAAATTAATTTCCCCTTTTTTAGCATAACGTCTTTTAAAACGATCAATACATAACTTTTTCTAAAAATTTTTATTAATGTTTTTCATATATGTTCATTATTTTTTTAGAAATATTTATTTCATCTATAATTTGATAATGATAAAAATTTATTTCCTGGCATAAGTCCATAGCGTTGAAATCCCTATTTAGTTAAATTTTTTCAAACCCAAACCAGAGTCAAAAAAATGATTTTAAACCAAAAACTTTAAAAATCCCTTAAAAATTTTTCAAAAGGGAAAGGGGGCAGGGGCTACTCGATACTAACGTTAATGGTCACGCCAATTCTTTTTTTAAATTGTTTTGTGTACACATAAAAAACTAAACAAGGGGAAAAATTTAATTAAGAAAGTATTTACCTACTTTTGAGGGGGTTTTTTTTTTTTTTTGATAATTTGAAAAAATCCCAAAAAAACTGAAATAAAATGTTTTACAAATTCGTGACCAATAAAGAAAAAAACACAGACCTTTCCTTTTTAAAATTAAAGGATGATATTTTCAGGCAAAACTGTGATATTTTGTTCAAGTTATTATAGTTGTACTGTCCTTTGATGATCGACCAAAAAGCATGTAGAACTTTTTATCGTTTATGTCTTTTTGACAAGGCGCAGTGTGCACTTGTGGCTTCATATTTTTTTATGGATTTTTTTAGGTAGCATTTGAAAATTTTGCTTTCAACTCAAACGTTTCATGTTTGTCCCTTTCCTCAAATTTACTTTCACTATAAGGATTATTATCAATTATTTCAACATGTTCTTCCCTTGCTCGATCAGTTTCAACTTCCTTCCACAGATATAATAAATGCCCATTTCTATTTTATATTCTTCTCATTTACATTTATAGACTATATTGAGAGTCGTACAACACAGAACTCAAAAACACCAAGGCGTTCATAGGGGAAAAATGGAGCCTTTTCATAGAAAATATTTTGAAATAAATGTGGTCGAGTGGGAAACTCAGTCAATCAAGTACCTTGAGATTATAAGAAAATGTTTCCTTCCCAAAATGGGGAGATAGTGAAAATAATTTTAGTTTACTTTTAAGACCGCCAAAAAGGGGGGGTACTTATACCGTCATTAATAACAAATAAACAGTTTTACCAGATTTAAAGATTTCCTGCGCCTGGGATGACTCCATGCTCCTTGTGACCTCTCACGGGTTAACAAGTCTTCCAAATGATCTTTAAATTTTTCTTCCCTTTTTAAATATGTTTAGGCCCCCTCAAATAATAAGCATAAAGTAATCACAACTACTCGCTCTGCTTTCAAAATGAAATTTAAAGAATACCCCATTGAGACAAAATCCTGCTTATTATCACGTCAATCATCGGATTTCCAGAACTTTTCAATAGCACCTCTTTGGAGCACAGCTTTCATCAATTAATAACATTGCCTCTTGAGGAACTCCTCTTTTCCTGCTAAAGCTAGATTAATTAAGTGAGCAGGGCTTACCGAAATTTATGAGTAAATATTTTCATCCCGGATTAAAAGTTCAATGCCGGCTTGGTATTGTGTCTCAATTCACTGCGAAGAGTTAGAAAGTCTTCATTCCGCTTCGTCTTATCTTAAGTCTGGGAGACAGAGAAGAAGGCTTAGTTATCTCAGAAATCTGTCACTGTCTCAATGAATTCAGTTTCCATTATCTTCCAGGAGATAGAAAGGTAAAATAACACGCCACTGGAATGAATGAATATACTATTATTAAAATTTCCATATCTCGTATTAAAAATAGTTAGCCTTTTGTAGGTAACTTCAAAAGAGATTCGATTCTGCGTGTCTTTAAATATATTCAATACAGTTTTCATCTTGATCACGATCTTATTTTGGAATGTTCTCTGATGTTATGTTATTTGAAGTACCGATGAATTCGTCTATAGAAATGTTTCACCCAAACATTGAATCAATTCATGTTCAAAGATGGTATTTCCTTTTATGTTTTCTTCTCCTTGTGAAATCTCTTTAATTGATATGACATTTCCAATGAACAGTTAAAGATTTAACGTTCTGAAAATTATTTCTGAGCTTAATGAAAAGGAAATGTGAAGAAGAATTTGCAATTTTATCAAAGTGATGCTGCGGGTTATTATGGCAAAGCAAAACTCTCAAATATAGAATTTCCAAAGTATTTGGTATTGATATTTAAAGTATTCTCACTTTTCTCATGGATTGGAAAATTGAATTAATTCTAAAGCTTATCTAAACTACCTATCTTTAATTTCCGATAAAGTAATAAGAATTTACTTAAAAATGAATAGATATTTGATTCTTTAAAACAGGGGTGGTTAAATTTATCCAGGGTACGGACTACTCCTAATTTTTTCAAAGTGCTGCGGTCCACCCAGTGGAGTAGGTGTAGTGAGCTAACATAGTATATATAAAGTCTACAATAGAATCGGACCTCCATTTTACCGACCTCTGCCTTGCAAATTTCTCTATTTACCGAACTTTTTCCTGGAACTAAGAAAATGTTTTGATTTTCTTCGTAAAATAACCGTCAAATATCGAAGTGCATTTTCTATTTAACGAACTTTTTCTCCTGTGATTCGATTTTTTTTCTTTGTATTTTTAAAATATTTCTAGATCTTCGTACGATGAAAGGATTATTAGGTCTTACTGAAGGTGGTCACCCCAAAATGTCCTTGCAATCCCAGGGTGATCGCGATTAACTTAATGCTCACCTCGGCTTTAAAATATATGAATTTAAGTTTTCAAAAATTATCCATATTTTGTTACTCATACATAATGTAATGTTGGTGCATTATCATTTTTATGCTTCAATTTTTATATTAATACATACTCCCTTACTGAACACAATTTGGGAAGAATACACTCCCATACAATTTTATGTAAACGACATTTTATTAAATATAACTAATAGATTCCTGTTTTTATATGTAAAAAATTTTCTTTAACTTCATTTCAAATTAAATAAATTAAATTGTGTAAAATAATATTCATTATTTCAATTAAAATCAATTTTTATTTTTAGTAAATCTAAGTTTTAATATTAATTAAGTATTATAATTTAAATTTAAATGCACTTATATGTAATTTTTTACGATCCAAATATACTTCTTTCAATAATTCCTTTTACCAAAAATTTAAACTGTAAATTCAAAACTTATAAAATGAATCTTAAGGTATAGTAGGATATAGTAAGATACTATATTAGTATAGTGAGTTTCGTACCATAGTGTAATAAGTTTAGTAGTATAATAAATTTAGTAGAGAGAGAAGAGAGAGAGAGAGAGAGACTAATACAGTAAGTTTAACATTATAGTAATTTCAATGATATAGTATTGTAATTTTTTGTTTAGTAGGATAATATATAGTAGCATAGTAAGTTCAGTAGTAATGTATAGTAGTAAGTTTAGTAGTATAGTTATATAGTAAGTTTAGTAGTATAGTTATATAGTAAGTTTAGTAGTATAGTTATATAGTAAGTTTAGTAGTATAGTTATATAATAAGTTTAATAGTATAGTTATACAGTAAGTTTAGTAGCATAGTTATATAGTAAGTTTAGTAGTATAGTTATATAATAAGTTTAGTAGTATAGTTATATAGTAAGTTTAGTAGTATATATATATAGTATAGTTATATATAGTAGTTTAGTAGAGTAATGTATAGTAATATAGTAGCATAGTTATATAGTAAATTTAGTAGAGTAATGTATAGTAATATAGTAGCATAGTTATATAGTAAGTTTAGTAGAGTAATGTAAAGTAATATAGTAGCATAGTTATATAGTAAATTTAGTAGAGTAATGTATAGTAATATAGTAGCATAGTTATATAGTAAGTTTAGTAGAGTAATGTATAGTAATATAGTAGCATAGTTATATAGTAAGTTTAGTAGAGTAATGTATAGTAATATAGTAGCATAGTTATATAGTAAGTTTAGTAGTATATATATAGTATAGTTATATATAGTAGTTTAGTAGAGTAATGTATAGTAATATAGTAGAAGTTATGTAGTAAGTTTAATAGTATATTGTTGTTATATAATAAGTTTATAATAGTATATTTTGTTGTTATATAGTAAGTTTAGTAGTACGGTAAAGTAATATACTAAGTATAGAGTAAGTAAGTACAGTATTGTAGTATACTAAGTATAGTAAGTTTAGTAGTGTAGTATAGTAGTATACTAGGTATAGTAAATTTAGTAGTACAGGAATTATAGTAAGTTTTGTTGTTTAGTAAGTACAGAGTAAGTTAAGTCGTATAGTATATAGAATACATTTAGTTATTATTGTGTACATTAAGTAACGAGAGAAAATGAAATGTTTCCCATTAATTTTTTTAGATAAAAAAACAATAAAAACCTAGAATTTTATTTTCGTTTCACATTTGCAATAAAATGGTTATTAAAATATATTTGTTTTGATGCATAAAACTATGTTTAAGAAACAAATACGCCTTAGGAAAATAAAATTTTCCTTTATTTTTTTAAAACATAGTATGTGGGAAAATGTGTTTAAAATGATATCCGTGCACCATCCCTTTCACTAAAAAAAAAGAGCTTAACATTTAATATTTCTCCATCCGCATCTTCAAGATTTCATAACATTGCTGAAAATTCAAATTCTGATTTTCTGGCTCGACTGCCGGAAAAGCAATTTCTCCATCCTCACCGTCTTCAAAAAAATTACATTGCGTACTCTTGGCGAGAAATGTCAGATAGAAGAAATAAATCTTGAACGACTTTGCTCACTGGGAACATGTTACCGATCGCATACAGAGCGCTGTTACTCTTCAGATTATTTTTAAATGACATGTAGAATGACAGTGACAGCACGGTTCGCCTGTAATAATTCATTCGGCAATCTTTCTATGACAAAGGGTTGCCAACGCAGCGGATAAAAATCTTTCTCAAAGGAATAAGAAAAAAACATAAGACGTGAAGAAAAAGACTGAGATTTCTATTAGATCGTCAGATGGCATTAATAGAATTGAAGGAATTAATTCAGCGGGTGTGTTTCTATTCTTAGTTCTTTTCGAAAACTTTGATCAACTTTTAATATAGGAGTGACAGTTTTCAAGAAGCATTTTGCTGAAGTTGACTTAATTTTCGTTTTGTTTGGTTGAGTTGTAATGTTTCTGACAAATAGGATCCTTCGAAATTCTTTTCTTGTGTAGTAAATTAAAGATGGGTTTTAAAGAATTTACTGTTAAGAATAAAGAAAAGTAGGTCACTAACAGTTCTCATGATAAAAAAAGATTTATTTATCACTTTTGTAAATATAATCAACAGAAAAAAATATATGATTTATAAAAAACACTTTTACGTTATGTATTGTTGAAACCTCATCAATATTCTTTTCGATAATTCTTTTCTACTTTGAACTCATTTTCCACTTTTCTTTCCAGATAGAAAATGAACTTCTCGTATTTTTTGTTCACGCTCCCCATTATTGCTATTGGTTATTTAGTATATTGGTTTCTTTTTCGCTATTATAATAAACATTTTTGTCTAAAATATGCCGATTTTATTTGCAAGAACAATGAAAAATAAATTGAGTTCGATTTTATTTTAAGTGTCCTTTTAAATTTTATTTATGTATTTGTTTTTTGTTGCAATGGAATGATAATTCAACTAATTTTACAGTAAAAGAGCACTAGATTTACCTTCAACACTGAAATCTTGAATTAATTAAATTTTTCAACCTACCATGTATTTACAATTAATCCTGATAACAATACTTCTTGAATTTAAAAGATTTTTATAAGAAATGAGGAAAAAAATTGACGTGATGATAAAGGTAAACAATGCTAAGATTTGTTATAGTTTGGTTATGCACAAAAATACACACCCGCCAGCTGCAGCCGATTACATTACGAAGGACAGAGAACAAGAGAGAGGAATTTCCAAAAATTGCGGTATTTATACCAAGCGAAAAACGAAAGTTCAAATCACATGATTTGTGTAAATGGATAGATGTAGTGTAAAAGATTCCCGTTAGGTGGGTAGCTAGTTATTATTTAAACTCGGTTCCTGAAGGAAGGGGCCATCAATAATTAAAAAGTTATTTAGAATTTAATTAATGGGAATTATTACATATATATAAATATAGTTTTAAACATTATTATTTCTATTATTTCAATATATTCTTAATGTACAATACTATGTTGTGCATTTCAAATAGCTTATAATGAGACCTTTGCACACCACTAATTTTGTAATGCTTCTAGTTCGTAGGACTTGTACTATAACTTGTTAATTTTTCGTTGATTCAAGCAATGGCCTATGAATATTAAGTATGTGCCTATTTTTAACGTGAAAGCTGAGACTAAAATAAAAATTATGGATTAAGATCCTTTTCCCTTTCTTCTTAATATTCAGACATATCTTTTAAATAAATATGGTAATTTTCTGAAGATACAAAGCAATGATGAGAATAAATTTATTTCAAGGCTTGAGTAGTTATTATTATTATTATTAGTAGTAGTTTTACCAAGTAACTCACAGTATAAACCCAAAAATAAACTTTCAGGTTTTGTATCACACTTGGGGGAATTTTATGTTTTAAAAACATTATTTAGTTAAATAAATGCAGGAAATACATCATTATTAAAAAATATATACATATATTCGTATACATCCAAACGCTTTTTTTTTATTTTGAGTAAAAATAGAAAAAATACTTCTATATATAGGAGAAATGGGATTCACTCTTTCATTCAGCACTTGACTATCAGAGACACAAACTTAAAAACTGGTAAGCGCGTTTCTTTTGTTGAGTACAGATAAATTAAGAGCAGGGTTTGAGATAATCGACTCCCAAAGATAATTGTGGGTGATTAGAGAGTGTTATGGAAAACAAAATAAATCGTTTTTTGAACTATTAATCTTGACAGATTTGAGATTTGGTAAGCGTAGGATTACGGGGCGTTATACATAAAAAAAATCCCGTTTTAAGCTATTAGATTTACAGAATCAGATTAGTAGACATCTTCTAAAAATGGATTTTTTGGAAATATATTCTAAGTGCAGGATATGGTGGAGTAGATAATTATATATTTCAGTTTCAGAAATTCAAATCATTTTGTCTTTAAATCAAGAGGCTATACCTATAGAAATGTTTTTCAACGTAATTGAAATCTTAATGTCCTATAACTGAAGATGTCAATAACTTGAAGACAGTTTATAACCATACAACGTCCTCAAATACCCGGCGGATATATTTTAACCACAGGGTAATAATGGCTAGTTACCATATATTTCGAGTTAAAATAAGTTAAATATGTGCAAGCAATCAGTACTACGGCCTACAACTATTATAGTTTTACAAAAAGATACATAATATAAACCTTGTGCAGTATTTTTCAATTCCTACTATTAGGTCACACTCTCTATGTATGTATTTATTTATTTGTTTATTTATTTATTTATCTTGGTGGAATTTTCAGTCGTTAATAAAATACATTTTAAAGCGCTCAATAAAGCTGAAATTTTATATACATGATTACTTTGGATGACAATATAATAATTTAATTATAATTAATAAAAATTAATAGATTTAAACTAATTATTTAAAGAATTACAAATACAGCCACGCTGGTGACTTAGAGACCATTTTGGCGACTTGGGTCAAAACTTGAAAAGGTTTTTTTTTTCTCACGTGCATTCAGTTGAAATGAAATTTTATATACATGATTGTTTAGGATGAAAATATAATAATTTAATTATAATTAATAAAAATTAATAGATTTAAACTAATTATTTAAAGAATTACAAATACAGCCACGTTGCTGACTTAGCGACCATTTTGGCGACTTGTGTCAAAACTTGAAAAGGTTTTTTTCTCACGTGCATTCAGTTGAAATGAAATTTTATATAGATGATTGTTTTGGATGACAATACGGTACTTTAATAATAATTAATAAAAATGAATTACCACAATGTTGTGATTCTGTCATATGTATATACATATTTATATTAATTGTAACTTTTTAATAAAAAGTAGCTAAAATAAAATTTTTCTTTGTTGATCGGAGTAGGAATTCACTTAAAAATTCTTTTTTTTTATATTACTTGTTAAAGGAAGTAATACAAGTATGGTATAAAATTAAACTTTTCGGAATTTTCTTACTTTTGTTTCACTTGGAAGAAATTGAAAGCTTATTGAATGTAACTGGATAAATAATATTGAAGAAATTGAATTTATAAATTTGGAGGTAACATAAACACATTTTGTTGTTATTCAAAAATAAGAATATTTTGAATAATTTCTGGAATACTAGAATATTTAAATATGTGCTTTTCATTATGAGGAATTACTCCTATTTTATAAATTAATTTAATCATTTTACTACTACGATATTAAAACTAATGTCAAGTGAAACTTCATTCAAATGATAAAATACTTTTCCAAGATTTAAATAGACTTTTAATGAGATATCTCTTCTGCAATTAGAAATTTCGCAATTGAGGAAACCGATCGATTCCAATGAGCTCGAGTTTTAAAATGGAATTAATGAGGGAATTATTTTCATTCAATCTAAATAATTTCCATTTGATTAAGTTTAATCTTACATGGAAAGGTTTCCATAAAAGAAAATTATTCCTGTACCAAAGAATTTTATTTAAAAACAAAAGGGATGGAAGATGATACTGCTCTTACTTTCGATTGTAACATAAATCATACTTATTTTACAGATATTTCTGCGTTTATCAAGTTAGCTTCAAATATGCTTAATTGTGCATAAATTATGAGACTAATTACTTGAAGTATAGTCAATGTATTCAGTTAATAATGCTGGAAATAACTGACAGTAATTTAAGGTATCCGACTACGTTCGGAACCGTCATTTTACAAAAGCGTAAAAACGAATATTTTTTTTTAAATATTTAGTGTCACTTAAATTAGAATACATGTATGAAATTGTTTTAAACATATTATTACTATAAAAAGTTAATTAAATGTATTTTTTTGGCAAAAAATGAAATCAGAATTTTTTATTTTCAAAATGTGCTTCTTTTATGGAAAATGCTTCTATAATAATAATATTTTACCTATATATAGCCCAGACATCTGTACAAAGTCTGGACTAGGATCTGTGAAATATTTAACTTAAAGGTGGATTTATTCTTATGTTAATGCATCAGAGTGGAAAAATTTTAACAAAAAAACACCGATAACTATTTCAATTGGTAGTAACTCTGGAAATCATGTGAATTTTTATAAAATCCTAGTTCAGGCTCTCTGGAGAAGTCTTAGCTATGCATATGGAAAATATTATATTTATAGAGGCTTTTTCATAAAAGGAGTACATTTTGAAAATAAATAATTCTAAGTTCATTTTTTGCCAAAGTATTGCATTTAAATAATATTTTATTATAATAATATTCTTAAAACAATTTTATACGCGTACTCTTATCTAAAAAACACTAAATATTTAAAAAAATATTCCTTTGCACTCTTTTTTTAAAATTGCAATTCTGAACGTAGCCGGATACCTTAAGAATTGGGGATTGTTTAATAAATTGGATCGAAAAGATATTTTTTTAGAATTTCAAGACTTGCCTATTATGAAAAGATGCTGTATGGCAGGTATGGGCCGACTGCGATCGACCAGTGTATTGTCACGAAATTTTTGGGAGACCACCTTCATTAAGAACTAAGATGTGCTTAATAAAAGAAACATATCTTTGGAACACCAACGCCAGCTAGACTGGAAAATAGGCTTTTCCTAATCAATGCGATTGTGTTAACTTAAACAAATTTGATAAATGTGTAGAAGACACATGTACCTTCACCGGAAGCGAACGCGATGACGCTTAACACGTTCAATGCCACTGTATTGGAAAAAAGCAATCACTGCAATGCCTGCCGAAAAATGAATTTTTCCCCACACGCCGACTGAAATTAAGAATAAATGTTGATGATCAGCTCTTCCCATGATAGCACGGGATTGGTTATTGGGACATCATCTCACATTCCGCACTTCTACGGGATTGGGATCGTTCCATGGTATGTTCCGCGATGGCATGGGATTCGGTTGCGAACAGTTGTATAGGTTTCAGATTCATCAGTTGATGTGTACTCTTTGCTCGGTGTATTGAATACATCCAAGCTTCATAGTCCATCAGTCGCTAATAGTTGTTTAAACATTCAATTAGGCAATTTTGTGTTATTTGAGTTTTTGTAGTAAAAATAGCAATCTGTCATATTTTAAAACAAATGTACGATGTCGATAGGAAGTGTTAAGAAAAGGAAACATACCATATTAATACAGAATAGCCACATCTACACTTTTGGGTAGACCGCAACACCTTAAAAACATTAGATGTAGATCAAACTCTGGAAAAGTCCGCCCATCCCTGCTCTAAGGTTTATAGATAAAGGAAAAAATACATAAAACATAAATTTTTTTTGTTAGGTACCTCTACAAAAGGAATGATTTTTTGGCATTTGAGTTTGTTTGTTTTTAATGTAGAAAGTCAAAGTAGTTTTAGTTAAAGTGAAATACACACTTTAGTACTTCTTAGTAGTTATGGCAATATGAGAGTACATATACTAAAGAGTTGCTAGTAAAACACATCAGGTACATTTAACATCTTCTTTAGTATTACATTTTTTTTTAAATATGTCGATATTATACATTGGATGATAAGATGGAAGCTTAGATGAGACTGATTTGAGTGT
Organism: Trichonephila inaurata madagascariensis; assembly: GCA_019973955.1. Classification (NCBI taxonomy): domain Eukaryota; kingdom Metazoa; phylum Arthropoda; class Arachnida; order Araneae; family Nephilidae; genus Trichonephila; species Trichonephila inaurata. The sequence continues at coordinate 105,907 of BMAV01002364.1, read as the reverse complement.
GCATGGAGAGATAAAGAGAGATAAGTCATGAAATGCTGTTATTTTTTTTCCGCGTACATTTTACTTCTCTACTCCCTATTCACTAATTAGCAATATTCACTTTTATTTTTTTATACCGTAAAAAATAAATAATTCCAAACTCATCTAACTAAAACTGAGTCTTTATACATTCTTTTTTTCAAAAAATCTACCTCTTTGTGGAAATATTAAACTTTGAAATTATTTTTTAATCATTTTTTTCTAAAACTTTATAGCATACAACATCTTTTCCGTATCAGTAGGTTTGGATTAATTTTTTTCTCTATATACTCATGATTCACCCTAATGTTTAACATTGCTCATTTATTATGTAATGTTTCAGCAACTTTAAAATATTAAATGCAGTCTGCCAACGTTTATTTAAAACAATATCAAATTAGCAAGCATCATATATAGGTGTAAGCAAACCACTTGTAAATTAATGATGTATTAATTAAAAGAAGGATTTAATTTTAGTTAAAAACAATTTGCATAATAAATATAATATTTTTCTAAAATATTTTCTTAACAAAATATGCCTTATTGAAATTTCCAGTCCTTTGTTTCTTTTCAATTAAAAAATCGACAATTTTTGCAAAATAAAGACAATCAGTGAATCCATTTCTTTTCCACCAGGGATATTTAATTCACCGCAACGTTTATTTAAAATAATATCAAACTAACAAGCATCAGATAAAGATGTAGGCAAACCAATTGTAAATTAATGATGTATTAATTAAAAAGAAGGATTTAATTTTAGTTAAAAACAATTAAAATAAATATAATATTTTTCTAAAATATTTTATCAACAAAATATGCCTTTTTGAAATTTCCAGTCTTTCCTTTCTTTTCAATTTGAAAATCGACGATTTTTGCAAAATAAAGACAGTCAGTAAATCCAGTTCTTTTCCACGAGGCATATTTAATCCTCCGCATTTTCCAAATTAAAAAAAAAAAAATATTTTTTTTCCATTTAATTGTCTCATTAATTTCGCATCAGTATTAAGTGACACGTCCACACAAAACTTATTACTGCGTTATAACAAATTTATTTTCCTTTAAGCCTTCTTTTGTCTGCATAATTCCTCTCTAATGAACTAGCATTCTCAAACAAAAAAATGTACAACCTAATGTTGGATTCTACTTGCGCTACTTTGCAATTTTAGCACTGAAACTCGATGACGAACAAGGGGTACACAAAAGACGGATTTTGCTGAGTTCAGGTTTCTAAAATTGGTCCGTTGAAAGGAGAGTTCTCACTTTACGCGGGTAAACTAAATTAAACAGTTGAAAGTTTTCTTAGAGGGAATAATTGTCCCTGCTTTTCCCTGTCAGAGGTTTTGTTTGCTAACGAAAGGGTAAGATGACTCCCCCATTTTCAGCCAATCAACGCGCAGAACTCATTCCTGTTTTCCTAAAGTCATTTACATTGGATTTCTCTCATATTCCCTATCGTGTCCGCAGGGAATGGTATTTTGTTTATTCAGGGTAACTAAAAACAATGGAATTGGTTGTCTTTTAAATTATGGATTCATGGAGTTTATGTATATATTTATTCTAGGGAAAAATTAATCAATGGGGAATGACTAGATGAAGGATTTAAGAATGTTTTTATGCTCTACAAAATACTACTCAAATGAAAGACATTTTTTTATTAGAAAGAGTTAAGAGAAAGGTTTTCTCACACAAAAAGTAGTCGCTTTAAAGAAGTACTATTAATCACACATTACTCCACAAATCATATCCATTTTATTTGTTTTAAATACCTTTCAATATTACAAAGAGACATTACATTATTAATATATTTTTCATGCAGTAACAATTATTAAAGCAAAGTCCAGAGAGTGTGATAATAATAGGTTTTATTTTGAAAGTACTGAACAAAATTTACATGTTTGGTTATATATATATATATCAATATTAAAAAGTAAGATAATAAGGGATTACATCAACATTCATATACAAATTAATCAGTTTATTTAATAGATAGCTATAGTTTAAAAATTTAAGCACAAATAAGGATCAAGAACTGAGTTACAAGAATTCACTTTGATTAACATACTTTAATAATGAACGTAATAATTTTCTTACTAAAATAATTCTATAGGGAATTTTTGAAAGATGTCTGAGAAAATGGAACAACAATGTTAGACATTATGTTCTTTAAATTTTAAATTTATTTATTTTTCTATACAAAACTTTAAAAAATAGGCAATGTTTAAGTATTTAAAAGCTAATTCAAATTAAACCCTTCCCGGCTTTTGCCGAGCTGAGCTTAGACAGGCGAAACGTACCATCCTGGCTCATCCCGAGTGTATTTCGGGCACTGAAAACTTGCACTGTGCAATCGGTCTTTCTTGAATTATTTCACTTGTGCTTTCTAAGGTTTTAAATAAGTAAAAAGTACCACTTGGTCCAAAGAAGACGTCCTTCTGCTGAGCAACCCACTTCACTAATGTCTGAAAGACACTTTATTGACTACATCCCCTACAGAGAAAAAAACTAATGCAACACTACAGTGTATTATTTGCTGCTCAAAGAGGTAAAGGGATGAATATAAGATTTTACTGTCCAGAATGCGATGTTGGGTTATGTGTAGTACCTTGTTTTCGAATTTATCATACACGATTAAATTTTGATTAATAATTTCATAATCATTTATGTAAATGCAAAAAATGTAAATAAAATTTTTAGTTCAAGATAAAAGTTAAGTATTCTAAACTTTATGTTTATAATTTGTGTGAATAAAATACAAAGTCTAATGATTTCTGCCAAACGGAAAGCCAACATTACTGGTAAATAACTTATTTATTTAAATATACTTCCTTACATTAATTTTTGGAAAATTTTGTATGCGAAAGGTGCTATTATGTTTAAAAAGATAAGTATGTTTGAAAATATTCATAAAAAAATTGACATTTTTGATCCATAATCCAGGAATAAAATAAATCTTGAAGGAGTTAATGTCCATTTAAAACTACAAAATTACATTTTCAAAAGTGTAAGCATATATAGAATTTATTACTTTCTGGATAAATGATTAATATTTGAGCCTTTTTTGTGAAGAAACTTTATTTTAGAATTGAAGGATGATACAAACTTATGAATTTCAATAAAACGGAATCATCTACAATACTAGGGGAAACAGTTAATTAGTGTAAAAGAAAGAGAGAGAGAGAGAGACATTCCGTTCTCAAATAATAATAAGAAGAATAAGAAGAATACAAAAAAGAAATAAATCAATAAAAATTCGAAAATAAATATGTTTTATATAAAGGATCCTAAGTACACATTTTACGGAATATAAACATTTAAAAGGAAATTTCTTTTATATCCATGTTATGAGGTTGTTACTTCAAAATTAGCTGCAAGGCAAGATTCACTCTTTGTGTTAAAAGAACTTTTATATGCATGTTTGTGGTTAATAATACATGATTAATCGCAGACACATCTTATTTATTCGAAAATGTATAAAATTGTAAATAGTATATTTTCTTTTACTGATTATTAGTATCAAATTATTCTTATACATAGAGATACGTACATTTTTTAAACAATTAAAATATCAGATGTATTTAAATATTCAATATTTCACTTGCTTATTTCAGGAAAAATTGAAATTTACGGATCAATCATAAAAAAATATATTAATTAATATTTTAAAAACAGCAGTGTATTAAAAAAATCAGAAGTAGCTCTTCCTTTAATTATTTCTTCAAAAATTGAATTATTTCATTTATCTATATTTACTAAAACGAATTCATTTTAAAAGTATGCATTCTTAACAAAACACACAGAAATATTTACAATTACATTTTATATAAAATATTTTAGTTTTAACAAAATATTTTTGAAAAATTTATTTCCAGGAATGTACTCACTTTAATGCATTGCGTTATTAGTAAATACAATATTATACATAATTACTATAATTCCAACACTGTAGCATAACAATTTAACTAATACTTTCAACACAACTCATAAGCTAATGCATTTAATAATGAGCAATAATTTATGCTTTTAAACTAAATTCAAACATAAAAAATGATACAATTTCTCTTTAAGGTATCCGACTACGTTCGAAAAAGCGTATAAATGATAATATTTATGATATTTAGTGTTACTTAGATTAGAAAGCGTATATAAAATTGTTTTAAGAATATTATCACAGTAAAAAATTAACATATAATGACCACATTTCAAAACATTCTCCTTTTATGAAAAATGCTTCTATTATAATAATATTTTGCCTGTGTATAGCTCAGACCTCTGTACAAAGGCTCAACTAGAATTTTTGAGACATATAACTAAGAAGTGGATTTATCCATATTTTACTACAACAGAGGGGAGAAATTTTAAGACAAAAACCCCTATAATTATTTCAATTGGTGTTAACTCTGAAAATAATGTGAATTTTACAAAAATTCTTGTTGAGACTCTCTGGAGAAGTCTTTACTTTATGTAAGCACACACACACACAGACACAAAATATTATTATTATAGAAGCATTTCTTATAAAAGGGGAACGTTTTGAAAAAAGGTTATTCTAATTTTTTGCCAAAATATTGTTTTTAAATAATTTTTTTTGTCATAATGTCCCTTAAAAAATTTTATACATGTATTCTAGTCTAAGTGACACTAAATATCATGAAAATAATCCATTTATGCGCTTTTTTAAAATCATGGTTCCGAACGTAGTCGGATACCATAAAATATTTTACCATTTTTTCTGTACTTTAATTTGCCGAATTACTTATTTTATTATTTATCAATTTAATTTAATTTGTGTGAAAAATTAAACTACCTTCAAATACAGCGGTAAAATTAATTATGATTAATTAACTGATATTTGTATCTGCTTTATTTCACTGAATACACTGAAAACTCATACCTAATGCAAACAAATATCCTCTAAAAGTAATCTACTTTCATGATGAAACTTTTGAAAAGAGCCATCGCATACCCGTTACAAATATTATAACTTAATACCATCACTTCGCTAATCCTTCAATTATCTTAGCTAATTCTCCTGAAGTCTGAAATGAGCACAACACAGCTTTTTTTCCTCTCTTCATCTGATAACCAAACGAATTCCTGGAAGTGCAGGAAACATTTCCAGAATTCAACGTTCTCCTCAAAAAGTGGCTTCAACTTAATGAAACTTAATGATACCTTCCAAGACGACTCTAGGCTCTTCATTCACGGCCAAACTCGTTCTTCAGCGTTAAATCAGAAGTAAAAATACAGCTCGTAGCAGCAAATTAGAAATGATTTAGCGAGAAGAACAGCACGCCTAGCGACACAAGGCGTTTATAAAAGTATCCTGTGACTAAAATTTTGAAAAATAACCCCAACGGTAATTTAGCTAAGTGCTGGGGATATAAATCTTTCTGAAGGAAAAGAGAGAAAACTGTAGAAGAAGGGAGGAAATCTTAGATCCCTCAAAATGCATCCTGATTGGTTTGTAAGAGTGGAGAATTGATCATTGGATGGCGTTAGATATGCTAATTCTAGATGGTGGTTTGGTGTTTCAAATGACGTAGTTGTCTTGTGTTTTCTTTAGCTTCTGTGGGATTTTTTAAATTTAATTGTTTTCTATTCTTGTTTTTTTGGGGACTTTGTTTCTTAATGATTACTTTTAGAAAGGAATGATTCTTAACATTTATGCACTTGCTGAAGTTTTTGATAGAAACCAACCGTAAAAAAAAAAAATCACCTCTAAAGGAGAAAACTTTGTAAATTAATTACGTATATAAATACGGTATAGAAAAATAACACTTATTCCTTTTGATATGTGTTAAATAATGTTTTAATTTTTTTTAAGTGTGGATTCAATTGTTATTTCTGAATAAAATTAGTAAATAACTACTAATTATTTTAACTCTACCATTATTTTAAATATAGGTCATAAAATTAAAAAAAAACATGCGTAAAATTATAGTTTATATATATATATATATATATGAAATGTTTCTAAAATATTGCTGGTGTGTAGTAACGATCCCTAAGTCATGGTGAGTGGATGTTATTACTGTAAGGTTGATCATATTTTAGATGGTTGGAGTTTATTATTTGATGGCATTGACGAGGCAGTCTGTTGAGGCTAGTAATCCGGTTTATTGCAATGCGTTCCAACATGACAAGAAAAGACACAAAACAAAAAACAAAGAAATTTAAAATACTACGCACTGCAGTCGACTACATGTTGAAGGTAGACAAAGACTGAAGAGGAGGGATTTTCCAGAGATTTCCCTATTTATACCCAGTGAGAAATGAAATGATCTGGGAGGTAGATGGATTTAGTTCCAAAAGTCCCCGTTAGGAGGGTAGCTAATTAAAATAATTAAAGGTTGTCTTGAAGGATTGGGCCATAAATAAGTCCAGAGCTATTAAAGATTAAATTATTGGAAATTATTACATACAGATGGGGAAAAAAAATACGAACACCGCGAAAAAGGATGGCCCCTTTCAAAACGCAAAACGCGCATGTCATTTTGCGTTGCGTCCGCCGCCCAGCGGATTCGAAAAGGAAAGATCAGTCGCTCAACAGCTGCAATAGGTGTTGACGCGTCTTTGTAATTTCTGAAAACGCAAAAATGACGGACCTGTCAGGTTCGAAAAGGTATGATTGGGGAATGAGGTGCGCTGGTTGCCGGTGACGGAAACAGCTAATTTTTTGGGGGCGTAAAAGTACGTATCTGCCTTTTGACAGCATACAAGAAGTGAGGGAATGTGGCGTCTGGCAAACCAACAGTGGACGGAAAAAAAAAGCTTCCCGAGAGGGAAAAAAGAGTCTTAACCCGGCGGGCCCGAAAGCGCAAGCAATCGCTATCCCAAATAAGGGTCTGAGGTGAATAGTCATCTTCGAAACCCCTTTTTCAGCAAAGAGCCGTCCAAAGGGAACTGCATGCTTCGAATTTTATGGAAGAGTTGCAATTCGTAAACCTTTTGGTAACGCCGCGCTTTTAGCGACGCCAGTGGTGAAAAACACAGACAGTGGACCCCCCCCAAAAGTGGCAACAAGTCATCGGTCGGATGAATCAACGTTCTCCTATTCCAGACCACCAGAGTTTATTTGTGGAGAACACCCAAAGAACATTTGCTCCCCGAATGCATCATGCCGACTGTGAAGATGGGGGTGGGTCCCCTTTGGTATGGGGGGGGATATCTTGGGGGGGCTTGGGCCACTTGTTACCTTTCATGGCAAAAGGGTTCCGCCCACTAGTGTTCCCGGGGATGGGGAATTTGGCTTTATTTCCCGGAGAATGCCCATTTTATCAAGACGACAACGCCCCCAACCACAGAGCTAAAATCGTGAAAGAATAGTTTGCAGACATGGGGGGGGACGTAGGTCATCTTTTTTCCCCCCCCCCAGTCACCGGGTTTAAATATTATTGAATTTTTTGGGATTTTTGGGAGTCAAAACTCCGTGCTCGTTTCCCCCCACCATCTACGATTTCGGCATTAAGACCGCTCCCAAGTGGCTTCAATTCCATTAAAAGTTGTTCATGACCTCTGGGGTCCACCCCACGTGCATACAGTCTGTAATTCAATCAAAGGAGGGTCCAACTCCCTATTAATAAAGCATTTCCTTTTTTCATAGGTGTTCGTATTATTTGGTCACTCATGTGTATATATAATACAAAATGCATTATACTTTAAATATGTAGTACCTCAGACTGTTTTGTGAAGAAATATTTTTTTAAATCAACTGTTATAATGAATGAAATGTTAACAGTTAAATAATCTTAAAGGTTAACCATTATAATTCTAGAAGATTGGACATACGGCATTTCCTTTACTAGATAATGCTCTGTTAATACTAAACAAGATTTTCATTCTCAGTTTGTTACATTTTTTCTGACGAGTTTCTAGTCATCGTTTCTTTTATGTCTTTTATAAACCTTCGGATTGCAGTCACTTCAGTGTATTCTTGACAGGTCACTGCACTGAAGTGTCATTGAATGATGATTTCTAAAAGAAGGCATCACTCACAGCAGCGCCCTTTTTAAGGGAATCCATCATCAAATGGAATTCTGTGAGTGCACATTGCATACTTTTTTCACTTCGAAATCAGAATTCTTCTGTGGACTTAAAATTCTGAAATCGAATCTAATATTCATATAACGCGATTCATTCTATGCTCAACCATTCTCGAACAGTCATTGAAACTGACAACACACAATAACACCAATGCTTTTTACGCATATTTTAACCCTTTCGTGACGGTGTGTCATATATGTACCAGTCCCAAATCCCCTTATCGGACTATAGTCTGTTCACTGGACTTTACCGTGGGGACGACAATCCTGGAAACATGGTTTACCAATGGATCATCTGGCTGCCGGTGCATTTGGGGGTGGATGCATATGTGACACACCTGTCTCTACAATGTTTTCCTTTGATCAGTACGTCGTCTCGAAAAGATTAACATTGTCTTCTGTTTAAGTAAGTTCAAGAGCTCATGGCTAGTGTGTTATGAGTTCGGATTTAGTACCACTGAAGACTCACCCACCATGTAAAATGGGGCCGATGCAAGTTAAATCTGTCAAGATTCTATGTCTTATCGTAGATGTGGTGTAGTAGTTAGGAAAGGGGGGTACCAGCTAAGGTATCGTCCTACTCACTTACAATACTACTACACTTACTTCACAATTACTAGGTCCGTTGTCAATATTCCTCGTACTGCTTTATATCGCGTCTTTTACATAACTCTGTCTCCCTCTCTCACATTCTTTCTCGGTTTGATAAACCTAACTCAAAGTTTTCAATTGCCATTTGAATGCTGTAAACATGCTATTGCTAATGCACTCTAGCTCTCTAAATCATATGCTTAACATCCTTTCAATATATATTAGATGCATCTGAAATTTAATTTGTTTCTATTCTTCAGTGGATGCACACTAAAATCATGCAGCACTTCTGTTAAGGACTTATGCAACACATATGCTAAGGAGGTGTGGAAGTACAGTCTGATACCAAAGTAAAAACACGGTCTGATTGTTCCTTTTCAAGTTTTATTGTCGTTTCAACTCCTGGGAGTGCTAATGTCAAGCCTCTCTGGCGAAAATAAATTTAGAAATCAACTGTTAAAACCAATCAACTGTTAATAGTTAACCAGCATTAACTGTCACCATATAAACGAATGTATATATGAGTATTGCTACGAATTTTGTGTAAATTGTGTAAATAATTTGTATTTGAGTGTTTAATGCATTTATATTACTCTATGTTATATTTATTTCATGTTAAAATTGTGCTACTCACAAGCAATGCCGCCCCTTACGTTATAATGGCGATTCAATGAGAACTTGGCGAAATCTTGGCGGTAGGGCCAAGTTGGCATCATTTTTGGCGACCAAGTTGGTGGCCAGTTTGGCGACTTTGGCGACCATTTTGGCGTCATTGGTGACCATGTTGGCGAGTTCGAAGCCCTCTGGAATCTTCTAGAAAGTAGTGGATCTCTCCACTAGTGTCACGTTCAATGACACGAGCTGTTATATTTCTAGAAGTTTCTGTCGCGCCTATAAAAAAGATGCTTGCCGGTACGGCGAGGGGTCTGGATTAAACCAGCGAGTAGTGAGGATTGTTTTGAATAGCAATTAGCTCGGCTGTGCTTGTGAATAATTTTTTACGTATGTATATTTTTAAACACTGGTGATTGTGTTTGATTGCTGTTGAAGGTGTGAAGACCTTCGTAGATGTACTTTGTGAATATTGCTGATGAATCCTGTATTTAAAGGATTGGATTTTTGTTAATAAATTCACATCGCTCTTGAAGAACTGTTTATTTTCTTTGTGATTGTTTTGCATAAAATCCCCGAACCCTCGGATCTACGTAACAGTATATTTCAGTTGCAAGTGGATGGCATTTCCTTTACCAGTTAAAACTCCGATCTTACTAAATGTGTTTGTAATCTCTATTTGTACGCTTTAATCACGTGTTTGGACTTCTGTTTATTTCTACAGCATAAAATGCAACTATTTACCTTCTGGTTAAAGCAACTTATATTACATGTAATAAAGTGTTAGATAATTGTATTTTTAAGCGCATTATAAGATAAAGGAATGTTTTATGGGTATTTTTTATTTTACTATTCGTTTTTGGTTAATAATAAATGTGTGTGTGTGCTGCTCAAATTTTTTTTTCTTAATTCCAAACTTTTAGAAATTTAATTTCATGCAATACAAATTTTTATAAGCAAACTGAATATATTTAGTCTATAAAAAGTAAAATAACAATGTTATAAAATGCAAATAGGAAAAAAGCGTTTGAACCCAAACGATAAATTTTATTTAATATATAACTCGAAAAATGTTTTTTTTTAAAGTTTTAATAAGTAACTGTAAAACTCTTTCTATAAAGGAGTGCAATTCTTATAAAACTGCAAAAGATAAATAACAGATTAAATTAAAAAATAGAAAATTATTAAATTTAATTTATATTAATATTTATTTGTATGCATACATTATTGCTTTTAAAAAATTTCTTTATGATTGTTGCTAAATTGCATGTTGAACTTAAACTATTCTGAGTTTATGTTGAATTACTACATGTTAATTCTAATTATTTAATGTTATTGCTAGATATTATTATCAATTGCAGTTAAGTCATTTAATACATATCTTTCTTATTTATCAATTTATATCTTATTCAATTACAATTAATGAATAAGATTTTTTATATATAAAAAATTAAGGCTCAGCAGTTTTGTTTTAAATTTATAATGAATAATTGAATCAATAATCAAACTTTAATTTTGAAATAGCAAATCAACGACTTTTACAAGGGAAAAAGAGCGAAAATATTTGTTTGTGCTTAACGCTTTAAACATTTTCAACATTTTTAATTTGCATTAAAACTTTTGAAATATTTAAACAGAATTTTAAGTAAATATTTACTCTAAGTTAAATATTTTACACTAATTACTTTACAAAAATATCCAAGCCTTTCAGTAAATGCTGTATTTCTGATTTAAAAATAATCTTTACGTTTTATATTTGCTTTGATAGGGTATTAATACATTTAATAAATGTGCTATATAATGCTTTTCAATACAAAAAATAGCCAATTAATGAATGCAATAGAGCTTTGAAAAACTTAATGTTCTTTTCAAAATGTTTACTTTTTTTAATTCAATTCAAAAGCATATTATAAATATTTTTTCCCACGAACAAAAATCTTCCATAAATTAATTAATCGTTTCAAAATGTTTTCTTTCAACAAATATAAATTTAATTATTTTTTACACAAATTAGGTAATTTTTTCCTGTAGTACATCTTTCAATCATAAAATTTAACATACGCATATTTTCTCACCGAACTTATCAGTTATACACCCACTAAACGATGATTAGTTTTCCATCCTGCTTAATTATTTTTCAATTAACTTTAAACGCACTTTTCATTAATTGATTCAGCTAAGAAAAAAATCTATAATATTTAATAACGCAATTACAACAGCACAACCATGGGTTGGGTATTGAAAATTTTTAGGGTTACATGGAAAAGGCATACAGCTGCGTTGCAAGAATGTTGCAGCGATAAGAGTGCTAATTTATCATACTTGACTGAGTAACTGCTATCACGCGACTTAGCAATCTGCTCTCTGCTGAGGTGATCTTATGGTTTGTTTTATTAGTAAAGAATATTTCTTCTAACTCTCTATTCCGAATTCCTGTAACGATGAAAAGCTGGGGGAAAAGAAAGAGTTATATTTGCAATTTATGTGGTTTTGAGGATGATAAATGTTTGATAGAAGAGTAAAATCTCTTTTTTCCCGTTCGATTGTAGTACATAAGTAGTCTTTCCTCATGCTGCAAATGTAGCTAAATAGTAATTTGTATAAATTGACATAAATTTTCTTAGATTACAGTAACTGCCTCTCATACTTCTTCAGCATATATGATAAATTAAGCAACACTAGCTAAAAGGAAAATGGGATAAAATACATCCACACTATTAAGGTGACGTTTGGAATCGTCATTTTGATAAATATTTTTTTGACGTTTAGTGTGAGCTGAATTAATATATATATATATATATATATATATATATATATATATATATATATATATATATATATATATATATATATATATATAATTATTCTAAGAGTATCATTACAAGAAAAAAAAATTGAAATGCCAGTTTTTGGCAAAAAAAATAAATAAAAAAATGGTATAGTTTCAAAACATTCTCCTTTTATGGAAAATGCTTTTATAATAATAATATTTTGTTTCTATATGGCTAATATTTCCATAATGACGCTGATCTAGAATTTTAAAAAGATTTAAATTATTTTCATTGTAACAATCAACTGAAAGAATAACAGGTGTTTTTCATTAAAATTTCGTTACACTGATGTATTAACCTCTTCAGGACGGGGCGATTTTCTATGAGTGAAGACTTGCACTTCAGGACGGGACGTTTTCGTCGTTAAGCCTAACAAGAAAAAAAAGCATAAATAATAAAATTTCAGTCCTAACGTCGTAATTTTTGGTACCCCTTTAGATTATTACACAAGTTGTCATTTACATAAAAACTAGAATGTAATAACGTTTTTCCTTTAACTTACATGAAATTTTATCAAAAAGCATCACCTTGGGAAATAAATTTCGTAAGCACTATTCAATTTTTTCCAAAATTTTCATTGACAAATTACATTAATACACTTTAAAATTAATAAAAATATTACGAAAATGATTATTTTCAAAAAGAAATAGCAAAATTAAAATGAGGATTGAATGTGGAAAATCTCGAAGCATGGAGAAACGCAAAGTCCTACATTGTATGATTTGCAAGCATAAAGTATTTGTTCCATTTTTTTTTTATTTTGTGACTATACACTATGGTTTTTTCACCCTTTTTGTTCATATATTAAGGTTAGAAAAATGCCTTCAAAGCAATCAAATAATAACTTGAAGTCAAGGTTTTTCAAATAAGAAAAGTACGCGAAATATATCCGAAAGCAACAAAAACTGTAACAGAACTGACGCTAAAACCCTAAAACACTTCACACTGTTAAGGAAAAAAAAAGAAAAAACATTGGGAGAGTTATTAGAAATGTTTTATATCAAGTGGAAATTTTATAAGCTATTTGTTTACATTTCGATTATCCCCATCCCCGCCACAGCTGAGGAGCAAAATACCAAATCCAGGAAGAATATAAACAAAGCTGAAAAGGTCAGGTTACTCTAGCTATGTTCAGTTTCAATATAATGGACATAGGGTACCATCTATTGGTCATTAAAAATCGTTCTAGCTGAAAAGTCATACATGCATCGCCCAGACTACCCGAGCGTTTTCTAAAATGCACACTTGCACCGTCCGGCCATGAGGTGCGTCCGTGATGAATGTATATTTACATTGCCCGTCGAGAAGGGGTTAAAATAGGAATCAATCAAGTTCTGAATGATATATTTTGAAATTATTTGTTCATTTCCTGTACAGAAGTTCTATTTATACATGTAGACGAGATATCATTTTATTACAAAAGCAATTTTCATAAAATGATAAATTGAAAAGAAAAAATAAGCTTTTTTTATAAACAAGCTTTTATTTAAATGCACTAAAAAGAGTAAAATAAACTTTTCCTTTAAAACTTTTTTTACTATCAAATTATATAACGACATTATACAATTTAAATTATATAAAAGCTTTTCGCGAGATTTACCTGTGTAGATAAACAAGTAAATTAAATAATTTGGTCTGATTGATCTTTATTTTTTTAAGTTTTCAAACTAAGTAAATAGGAGTACTTAAATCTCGAGTTAATCTTTTATATCATATAAATTGTATAATGACGTTATAAGTTGATATTAAAAAAAAGTTTTAGAGGAAAAGTTTATTTTATACTTTTTAGGGCATTTAAATAAAAGCTTGTTTTAAAAAAAGGGTTTTTTTTTTACTTTTAATTTATTTTTTACACTTTAGTTATCACTGGATAGGTTTCTCAGTCTGTTCATCTCATTCAACGCATCATTTTTGCAAGGTCATCTGCCGGTTAATTTCGCCAAACTCTTGACTTTATTTTTGTAAAATCACGTTTTTTATTAAAGTTTTTTTTTTTGAGAGCTTAGTTTTTAAGTTAAGGCTTTCAAACTTCTCACATCGATTGCAAATAAGGGTAATTTTTAAACAAAAAAATGTAATAAAAATACTGCATAGATAAACTCTCGCAAAGAGACGAAAAACACAAACAATTGTTTTAAAATCCGTAATTTTTAAGCAATTTTTTCAACTTTCGTACAAATTACGGATAATATTATTTTATACACGAAAAAAAATGTTTCGTGTAATTATCTTCATAAATGACGAAGTTTTAATTAAATTGTGAGTATTTTTTTGAAAATCGTAAAAAAAATTTTTTTGACATTTTATTTTTTAAATGAGTGATTCTAAAAGAGAAAAGCATGAACTTTTTTAGTGTAAAATAACGATTCATAAACACGAAAAGAAATTCATACGGAACAATTTAGACATCTTTTTCATAAAAACATATCGATTTTGACTCATTTTTAAAAAAAATTCGTAAAAATACAAATATTAATATTTTGCAAAGAAAATTATACCATATCGTGGCGGAATAAATGATCTTTCGGATTATGTAATTATTTTTTGTTTGAGTTTCATAGAAAAAATTAGATCGCTGTTTTAAAAACGTCAAAACTCAAAAAAAAAATTTCCCCTCATCGTTCTTCAATTTGAATTATGGAGCACAGCAGAATTATCAGCCTACAGGGGTAAAACAATGAAGCGCTTTAAAGTTTTTAATTAATATGTTTTAAACTTATCGCAATATCGAAATATAAATGGTCAAAACATAAATTGTCATCCAAACTTAACGTGTATACAAAATTTCAGCTCAATCAGTTAAAAATATCAGCTTCAAAATTTAGTTGCAATATTCCACCTGAACAAATTACATTGCAACTTAAATAAAAGCTTGTAAAAAAGTTTTAAAGGTATGCTTCGTTTTTCAGTTTTTAGTCAAAAAATTTCTTTTAAATAATTTTTTCTTATAATAATATACTTAAAACAATTTAACACGTATATTCTAATTCAACTGACAGTACATATAAAGAAATATTCATTCATACACTTTTTTCAAAACCATATTTCTGAATATAGTCAGTTATTACTTGCGTCAATTTGATTAAGTTTATGTAATTTCATTAAGGCATTGATTAGATTAAATTAATGCATTTGAATCACGCAATGATTAACTAAAAATACATAATTTAAGGCATTGAAATTTCAGTTTTATTTAATCAATTTATTACTAAAAATAGTTGTACCATTTTCTCATTCACATGCAGAATACATTTTGTTCTTTGTTTTTAAGTAAATTTAATAGAGCTGCATTAAGAAGATATTAAATAACTTAAATAATAATCTTGAATAATTTAGAAAATAATTCGTGAAATAATATGAATCCTAATGACATTGAAAAAAGATAATGAATGTACTGGAAATTAAAAAATAGTTCTTCTTAAATATATGCAAATATTTTCTCTTAAATATATGTAATCTATGCAAATACACTGTAAAAGAAAAAGAAAAAACTACGCACCAAGAACGAGTTGTCCGATAGAGATAAAAATTCGTGGGTAGAAGCATTATGTACAAAATAAAAAAAAAATGATTGAAAATTCAGAAAAATTGAATGATTTATTTCAGAGTTACATAGTTACAATGCAACGAGCTCAAAAAGGGGTTCACCCAACTCTAGCCTGGATGCAAGCTGCCATACGACGTGGCATTGAGTGATAAGGCACCCTGATGATCTCCTGAGGTATTTCTTGCCAAATTTACTCCAATTGTTGGGCCAGGTCATCAACATTCCCTGGTAGATGCAGTCGCTTTCCCATCGTATCCCAGACATGCTCTATTGGAGAGAGATCTGACGATCTGGCTGGCTAAGGAAGTGTTTCACAAGCTGTGAACTAGTTCATAGCAACACGTGTCGTATGTGGTCTAACATTATCTTGCTGAAAAAAAGGCCAGAGTGCTACAAAAGGAACGGTAGCAAAACAGTTCTCAGAATGTCGTCGACGTACCGCTGTACTGTAAGTATGCCTCTAATGACGACCAAAGGAGTCCGGTTGTCAAAAGAAACGGCACCCCAGACCATAACTCCTACCTGAAGGCCTGTGTGGCGTGTAATAAAATATTTTTTTTAAAACAAATGCTTCTTTTCAGTTTTTTAGCTTTCGAAAAGAATATTTTCTTACCCACATTAAATGATTTAAGAGCACGTTCCACCAATTAGAGAGTTCTTTATTTTTATTATTATACTATTGTTTCTATATTTCTACAAAAATACAATTCCCCCTTAAATTTCTCTTTTCATTATAAAACCCGGCGTATAACGCCACTTTTAACAAAAAAATAGATCAAATTTTGGGGTGCGCGTTATACATATAAAATGAAAGCTTTAAAAATTAAAAAAGTTGACCATGGGAAAAAAATTAGACTTCAACTATGTCGAAATACAGTTTATTAAAAAAAACGACATCTTATGAACTTAAGGGGGTTTGGGCATATAAGTATACTATTTTTCAAAAGCTTGAATAATAACAAATAAATTGCTGCAAAACATAAGAAATTAAGCACGCTTTTTAAATTTTTCTAAAATAGGTCTTATACCGAATATACCAAAAAGTTAAAAATTTCAGCTAAAAGTATGGGTGTGCGTTATACGCCGGATTTTACGGTGTATATTTTAATGTTTCTTCCAATAATAAAATCGAAAATAAATTTTTCGTCACAAAAGTCACATAAAAACTTAGGCAAACTGTTATATGTTTAACCTTCAATGAGATTAAACTCATCATCCTTTCAATAAATTCTCTTTCTCTCTCTGTCATCATTATTTCTAATTAATAATGCAATCTATTAATTTATTGAGAATGAATATCCAATGAATAACTACAGAAATATACAAAGTATTTTCATTTCCAGTTTCTTAAAATTTTTTTTGAAAACTGAATTATTTTCCTTAACAAAATGAGGGGAATATTAGTTATAACTTAATTTGGATCCGAATTCGACCCAATTAAGTCATTACTATTGTACCTTCAAATTAAATAATATTTGTGGAATAACACATTTACAATTTTTTTTTTCCCCATTCTTAAAATATTGGTTTCCTTACCAAACGAAAAACTTCCATTATTTATAAAGGAAATGAACTCAATTTCGACTTAAATTTTAGCTTCATTTGCACTTTTGACCTGTCGATGCAAAAGTTCACCTTTTTCAGATTAAAATTTTTTTTAAAAAAGGTCAACGGGTGAATAATTATAACTTCATTATATTAAAAACTCACCTTAACATTCTGCAAAACTTCAGTATTTCTATTTCGTAAATTCAAACATTGTAAATCCTTACCAAAGGAAAAATTTTACCCTTAAGTTGGAAAAGATACCATTCTTTATTAGGAAATTAAAATAATTTTTACATATCATCTAACCGAACGTAACACTGTTGAAAGTTTACGAACATATTTAAAACATCTTACGTATTCAAAGCAAACCAAAATATCATTAACATCCGAACTCATGCATGCTCTAATCCTAAAAGTTCGGTGTCACAATGTTTTGGAAATAATCGAAGTGATAGCCTCAGGTATAATAAATCCCAACAATGATGCTGTTCGTTGAGTTTATTCCTTGGAGGATAGAGACTTTTAATGGAAATGCTGAAAGAAGCTGTGGTAAACACGGGAGCTTCCAAAATTTCAAAAATTGCGGCTTTCAACAGTTGATTTAATCTTTAATGCCTAAGTAGGAATTTCTGAAAGATAATGTCAAGAGAAAACATTCTCTGGAGGAAGAAATTCCCCAACTTTCGGATTCGAAAGTCTTTTATTCGAAGTCATGAAAGTGGCTCTAAAACTTCTTGAGAACATTTTTCGCGATAAACATGTTCGGTGAAATATAAAACACTTAGCACTGAAGAGATTAAAATTTTAAGCCTTAACTCGATTTTCGTCAGAATCTAATGAAACGGTAAGAGATTTGTTCGTCAGAATACATAAATCACTGCTGCTTTGATGACGTCATTTGTGTACGCTGAAGAAGAATAGTTTGCGCAGATTTTGGAAAAGGATTTTGGAATGATAACTTTGAGTATTTCTGGGAATTAAATACGCCTTTTGTAATTAAAAGAATAAGGATTTTTTAAATATATATACATACGTTATACCGTTAAAGCGTGAAATACGTTATTTCATAGAATAACTAGGTATTTCATGGCATAACTAGATTAGTCAGTTAAAGTATATAACATTATTGAATTCTATGATTTAATTAGGTATTCTATAGAATAACGATTACGTGATCGTTAAAGTATGAAATTCGACACCAGCGAAAGTTCTTTGTACTGGTTCTAGCTGCTTTTGGAAGAATATTTTTGATTAGGCAGAATTAAAACAATTGATCTCTAGATATCAGTTCAATATATGTCAGCGAGAATTAATTTCCATTGAAGAATTTCCAAATATTAACACAACGCTTTGAGATCTGTTGCAACAGCTCAAAGTTGCGGTTTTGGGCGGATTTAAAAGTGTCGTGTAAAAAAAAAGTGTAATACTAAAAAAAAGTGTGCTTGTTTCAAAAATAATAACAATTCAATAAAAATGTCATACACAATCCTTGCTCTAATAAATAATGAAAAGTAAAATAAATGTATCTATAAAATTTTTTAATTAATATTCTCTTACATTTTTTTTAAAAAAATTAATACAATATGAATTTTTTATGAAAACAGTTTTCTTCCCCGCTTATTTTGTTGATAATATTTAAATATAATTTTTTTTGCAAATAATCTTTTTTTTTTTTTTTTTTAACTAAAAAATATGACTAATATAATAAATTTATACCTCTTTTTTCCTTATTATTCATCCCCAAAAGGATAAATGTATTTTTTTGGGAAAATTTTTGCTATTTATGATCAATTTAAATTTTTAAAAATATCTTTGAAATTGTTTATTTTTCTTTTAACGGTCTATCCTTTGTTATTTCATGAATAACTAGGTAAAGTTAAATTTGTTCCCCTACTATATACTTTAACACCTATATATATGTTATTTTAAAAATAAAAATTATTCCCTTTAACGGGGAAAAATTTTTATTATTGTATAATTTTTAAAAATAACTTAAAAAAAATATTAAAACCCAAAACTTTTTAAAGAATTTGGTTTTAAGGGGCCCAGGGAGTTGTTATTGTAAGTCCAATTTTTCTATTTAATGTTTACTTGGTTCTATAGCTATCTGAATATAAATTATTATATTAAATTTACCGTTGGATTTCGTTAAGCCAAAAACTTTTTTAAAAACCGCAATCGGTTTTTTAAGGCCAGGGTTTGAGTTTTTTTATTGCACTGGTAATATTTTCTTCTTGAATATTTACTTTTTATATATTTATTATATATATAAAAGAATTTAATAAAAATAATTATAATAAAAAAACATTTTTAAATAAACCTCTTTTGGTTTTAAGTCTGATAAATATAAGTTAAACTAAACTTATATTTTTTTTGTTTTGTTTTATAAAAAAAAAAGGGGGAATTTTTAAATTAATTCAAAGATTTAAAAAGAAAAAAGAAAAAAACCCAAAATAATTTGTTTTCCTAAAATAGAAACAGAAACCTTATTTTTTTTGTTTCCTAACAAAGACAGATTTGTAAGTAAAATTAAAAAGGAGCACCCATTTTCAAAATAAGCGGAATTTTTTTTCAGCAATTAAATTTTTAAGGAAATAAAATTTTTTCCAAAAAAAAAGTTCCAAATCTGGATTTTTCTAAATAATTTAAAATCAAATTGATGTATTAACTAACTGTGTTCTAATTATACTTTTTTTAAAAAATTTTTGATTATGCCATAGGGAGTTTATCCTTTTAAATTAATTCCTTTTTAACTATAAAGTTATGATTTTTCGAATACATCTAATTATTTTTATGTATTTAAAGTTTCCAATAAATATAAACTCGATTCGTGTAATCTAGAACGACCAAAGAAAGTGTTTCGGTTATGTTTTTTTCTTCATTTTACGGGTTGAGAAGACTGTAACGTTTCGAATTTCCTATCACTGTAGTACCCCGTTTTTATGCCCCCCTTTATAGTCGTATTTTATTTATTTCAAATTTGGAATGCAAAAAAAGAATTTACGAAAAAACCCCCAAACAGGGAAAGTTTTTTACAGCTAGGGAAATACTTTTTAATCTCTCGTTAAAAATTTCGAAAAAATGCTAAAGTTATAAATTGGAACGTTTTATTGTTTTCGAAAAGTATCGAATTTTCTTGATTTTGCTACAGGACTTAGGTGTCTCGAAGCTATAAAATTTAGGTGTTTTTGTAGTAGTTTTTCCGATGTATGTATATCTACATTCGATAAGGTAACGGACTTCTCTCGTAAATTACATCCCCTTATACACCGGGAATTTTAATTATTAGATTAAAAAATTATGGCGGTTTTTTTTCAATGATTTTTTAAAATTAATCCCCCCAAGTCAATGTCGGGGCCAACTCTCTGCTCCAGAAAATGCATTTTAACATTAAAAGTACTTTTTGTTACAGTAATTTTGGTTTTTTTTTTCTTTTGAGAATTTATTTCCTTAAATGCCGAGGAAAAGTTACGAAATTCACCTCCCCCCCCCAGTGCCACCGTTTTTCCCCCCCCGGCGTTTTTTTGCGTTTTTTGGGAAAAAAATTTTTTTCCACCTAAAAATTATTTACTTTCCCTTTAAAAAAAAAAAAAAAAGTAAAATAATAAAATAAAAATAAAAAATTTCATCCTGGAAAAAATAAGTAAAAAAATTTAACTTTTTTTTTAATCTTTTGGAAAAATCCTAAGACGTGGTTGTATAAATAAACCAGTATCACATTCAATGCATTCGTAAAAAATTAAAACCCCTTTTTTTCCCCAAATAACCGGAAATGACAGAAAATGAATAATGAAAAGGCACTAAAACAAAAAAACAAAAAAAACTGCTTAGCTCTTAATTTGCGTTCCTGGTTGCTTTTTAAAACCTTCCCCATAAGTAAATTCTTTAGACGCACTGTCAATGTCATGTAATTGTATTCCAAAGCCTGGGACGTTTTTAAATAGATCAGCACTATAAAAAAGCCCCCTTTGGAAGAAGGAAACAGTCGGGGTTTTTAAAATTGCCAGGGGGGCGTGTAAAAAGCCCCGGCATTAAAGGGTTAATATAAATTTCTTTTTCTTTTAGAAAAACAAATACCCGTGATGTAATTAGTGAAACAAAAACAGTTCAATTATTCATCTGCTTAAAATCTATATTTGTTAACAAAAATAATTTGGATACTAAATGTGTCGTTCTATATATAAAAAACGTTTTTCGGAATGATATAATAAATTTATTTAAAATTTCCAAAAATTTAAATTACATTTATGAAAAGGGGTGTTTTGCATGGGGAAAATGTCAGAGATAAATAAAATTTGAAAATTAAAATTAAAAAGCAGAAAATATAGAACTTTGTTGAAAAAAAAATAAAAAAAAATAAAAGGCCTGTGTTTTTGGAAAGTACTTTTATAATAAACTGTATCAATAAAATTAGCTCTATCATTTGACAAAAGACATTCTAAAGATGGAAAAGGTAGATGAATTTAGGAAGGGTGAACACGTTCCCTTTTTTGGGTTTTTAACCTCCCTCATCTCCGTTCTTCTTTCCTTTTCTTTTCTTGGGGGAAAAAAAAGTACAAATACATGTAAATTATGTTTAAAATTTAGCAAATATAACTTTTAAAATTTGTTTGGTTTTTGAAGGGCGGGGATGGCCCCCCCGATGCTAGTAAAATAAGAAATTTTAGGTTTTTTTAAAAAAATCTTAAATTATATATCAATAACATTTTTCAAAATTTCTTACCCCTTTTAACTCCGATTAAAAGTACGTGACTCCCCCCATTTCCAAAATTTTTTCCGGGGGTTGGGGGGGGGAAAAAGGCCAATTTTTAAAGTTTTTTCATAACTTTCAAAAGAGGGGTTATTTTATTGCACTAAAAAACTTCAAGTAATTTTTCGATAGAAAAATCAAAAAGATCATGTTTAGAAGGACGTAATCACCCGGGGCCCAAACGCACTGGCGGCGGGGAAAAAACGGGGGAGGGCTTAAGGGGTTTCTTAAAAAATTTTGAAACTTTAAAATTTTTTTAAAATTTTAAATAAAAAAAAATTTTTTTTTAAAAAATTTTTTTTTAAAAATTTTTTAAAATTTTTATATATTTTTTTTAAAAAAAAAATATATATATATTATTTAAAATTTAAAATTTTTTAATTTTAATTTTTTTTTTTTTCCCCTTTTTTGGAAAACCTTTTCCGGGGGGTTTTTTTGTAAAATTTCTGCTTGGGGGGGGTTGGGAAACCCTAAAGTTTCCAAATTTGCCAATTTCACTTTGGGTCCAAAAATTTTTTATTTTAAAAAAAATTTTTTTTTTTTTTTTTTTAATTTTAAAACCCTTTTTTTACAAATTTAAAAACTTCCCTTTTTTTTTTAAATAAACAAATAGAAAACCCCAAGTTAAGAAAAAAAAATAAAAAATTTTTTTTTGGTTTTAAATTTGGGTTTTTAAAAAAGTTTTGGGCAACCCCTTTTGCATTTTTTAATTAATTTTAAAATTCCCTTTAATTTTTAAAAAATTTTTTTTTTTTAAAGGGTTTTTTTTAAAATTTTTTTAAATTTTTCCCGCTTTAGGGTTTTAATTAAAAATAAAAAAAAATTTTCTAAAAAAATCAAACTTTTTACCCAAAAGGGGGAATCTTTTTCAAATTTTTTTTCCCTTTTTTCCAAAAAAACAAAAATTCCCTGTTTTTTTTTTTTTTACTTTTGAAATTTTCATTTAAAGGAAATTATATTTCACAAAATTTTTTTAAAAAAGCCCCTCCCAAAAAAAATACCCCCAATTCAACAAATTTAAAATGTCCCAATAATCACAAAAATTTTAAATTTTTTAAATTTGGTTAAAATTTAAGTTTTTAAAAGTTATTTTTAATATAAATTTTTAAAAAAATTTTTTTAAATGCATTTCATTTTGGTTTTACAGTGGGGTTTAAATTTTTTTTAGGTTTTTTTTTAAAAAAAATTTTATCCCTTTTTTCTTAAAAATTTTTTTATTTTTTCTTTCCCCCGGGGAAATTTTTTCTTTTCTTAAAATTTTTTTATTTTTTTTTTTTCTTAAAAAAACAATTTTTAAAAATTTTGGGGGGTTTTTCTTTTTTATGCATTTAAGCTTCTTAATCCCTAAAGCTTTATTTTTAATTTTTCCCAATTTAAAACCTTTTGGGGGGTTTAAATTTTGTTTAATTTAAAAAAATTTTTTTAAAAAAATTTTTTTTTCAATTTCTTTTCCTTTAGTATTTTTTAAAATTTTTTTTTTTTTCATTTTTAAAAATTTAAAAAATTTTTTTTTTAAAATTAAATTTATTTTTAATTTATAAAATAAAAAAATTTTATTAAAACAAAAAATTTTTTTTTTTAATAAATTTTTTAAAGAAATATCAAAAATTATTTAATTTTGAAAAATTTATTATTTTAAAAATTTTTTCCAAAAAAGCTGGTTTAAAAAATTAAATTAAAAAATTTTTTAACAAAAAATTTAACAAATTAAAAGGGGAAACCTACCCCCCCTTTTCCAAAAAAAAAAAAATTTTTTCCCCTTAAAATTTTTTTTTAAAAAAAAATTTTTTCCCAATATTTTTATTTTTAACCCCAAAAAAAAAAAACCATAAAAAGTTAAAAAATAAAAAAGGTTTCCCTTTTAAAAATAAAAAGGGGCTCAAACAAAAAAAAATTTTTTTTTTTTTTCTTTTTTTTTTTCTAAAAAAATTTCCCTTTTTTTAAAAATGTTAACCATTCTTTTAAAAAAAAATGGTTTTCCCAAAAAGTAAGTCGCCAAGTTTAGTTTTTATAATTTTTTCAAAGGTTTTTTTCTTTTTTTTTTTTTTTTAAAAAAATTTTTCAAATTTTTTTTTTAAATTTTTTTTTTTTAGGGCTAATTTTTATTCCCCCTTTTTTTTAAAAAATTTTCCCCATATATTTCTTTATTTTCTTTAAAAAAAAAAAATTTAAAAAATTTTTTTTTTAGGGTAATTTTAAAACTTTTAAATGGGGGATTTTTTTCTGTTTTTTGTTTTTTAATTTTCAAATAAAAAAAAAATAAAATTTAATTTAATTAAAAAAATTTTTTAAATTTTTAAATTAAAAAATTTTTAAAAAAAAATTTGAAAAATTTTTTTGAATTCCCTTTTTGAATTTTTTTTTAAGGAAAAGAAAAAAAAAAAAAACAAATAGGATGAAAGTCATAAATGTTAAACATAGTTTATTTAAACTCTTCGTAAAATTTTACTCCAGATCCACCAATGTAAAAAAATTATTTAACTGACTGTTTTTCTCTCTTCGTTGCGTTAATTATATTTAAAAACACCTCCAATTACTTTTTTAAAAGCAAAATTTGGATTGATGAAGAATTGGGTTACGTAATATATTCAGTTACACCATGATAAATGCTTGATTTATGAATCTGACACGCAAAGATGTTTCAAGTTGACTAAAAATTGCATTGATATAGTCAAATTCCTCTTTCATATCTTAACTATATAAAGTAAGTGATGTTAATGAAAATTACTTGAATATTTATAATTTTAAAGCAAAATCAGCATTTTTACTTGATATTTTCCATTTCCTTCTTGAATTCTTCTTATTCATCTAAATATAATTATGTAATGATATTATAAATATAGTACCACGTCCAGAAAATTCGGTCTTCGATAACCCGGCAGTCAGAGTAACTCGGTCACTTCCTTAAAGGTCGAAAAAACCCTGGATGAGATCAGAAGCCTATGAAAATGACGTCTAACCAGAACGATACCAAGCAATACACTATGTCTGATGCAAAAATTGTTGCTGCTGTCACAATTAAAAAATGCTCAAAAATTATGAAGACATTAACATTGAGGATACCGTACAAACTCCTACAATATCACTAAAGGTTGTCGAAACCATGTGACGGGCTCACGCGTCTTTTCTTAAACATAACATCTGGGTTCTTTGGGGGCCAAGATTAATGGCAACTCTTTTCCAACCAAAACCCAAGAAGCGAAACTTGAAGTTGAAATGCAAATGAGATAGCTTTTAAATAACAGAAGTTTTAGTAAGTCCTATGGCAATTTGGTTAATGTTATGTGAACGATTGATACAAGCGTGAATTGACAGCCAATAGAAGTTTCTCTGAAGATTCAGCCATTAGGTCAAGGTGCATACCATTGCACGCGCGCCCAGACGCCTCTTCATAGCATTGAAGCTACGATCAAATTAAGGTAGGATTGACTATTTGATATAAGAACTTGTAATATTATTAGAAGTGAGATTAGGCGGGTTAGATATTGATTGTGGTCCAATTTACGCAATTCGGTATAACTATTATTGTGTGTTTTCCATAGTAGATTCTCTTCACAAATATAATTATCTAATTTTTAGAAGTTTAATCACATTCTTAATAAAGTCATATTAAGAATTTAAAATGTCTGTTCTTTTGTTTAACCCTAGCACCTCTAGCTCACAGGATAATTAAAGAAAAGGTCACTTTTAGGGCGGTTTCAAGCAATTTGATCAAGATGCATCGGTAATGAACTTACGGCTCCTTGGTCGTGAAGCAGCAGCAAAGCACAGAGGGTAGAACGGAAGACAACAGGGCATTGCGCATTCCTTTATCAAAAAGGTAGCCAGTTTTTACAAAATCGGCTACTTAATTGTCATTATAGACAGCTTTATGCTTTCATGACGTATTTTTCAGGGGGTTGTCTGATCAGGTAAATGACTGTATACTATGTATTCAATAATTTTCATTTTCATGTGGTAAATGCTCTACGCTTCTTAATATACGTACTTTTCCTTTGTTCAATGTATTTAAAACTGAGATAGGCAAAGTAGTCTTGATTATCATGGGTTGTTGCGCCACTGAGTTCAGTTAAGGTATTTGTGGGCAGTTTATTTTCTGTTGTATTCTCAAGCAAATAATACATCCATGTGCAGTGTAACATTTTTTGAGGAAACACTCGTACTTATCTTTTTTTTTAATCCCTTTCCTTTTATAACTCGGTATTTTCACAAACTCGGCCAACCTTCAGTTCACATTAGGCGGAGTTTTACGGACTCTACTGTATTAAGAAAAATATTACAAAAGATGAGAAGAAACAAAAGAGAAACTGGTGATAACGGCTAACACTTTATTTTTACAAACAACAAATACTTTAAAAAATATTATTCGGCAACCTGTCTGGATGGAAAATGCGAGTTCTGGTACTTTAAATGAAACAAACAAAATTTCGATTAGATCTATAAGAAATTTCAAATTTACTTACTTCTACCTTTGTTGAGTTCAAAATCATTTTTCTGACATCGGATCAAGTCAAAACTCGTTTCCGTTCCAAAACATGAAAGTGTTCTTCACCTCGAATTCTTAAAAAAAAAAAGGTGTAGTGTATGGCAAGTTTTTCCTCCATTAGCTTTACAGTTTAGCAAGTAATGCTTATGAGATAAGTTTTTATTGAGTTAGAGGCCTTGCGACTAGCTTTTTTTGCAATTGAAGTCGAAACAAAAATCGAATCTCGTTCTTCAAGATTCGATAAATTGGGTAAAAAACTTTCTTGATGGTAAAAACTTTCAAGTTGGGTAAAACACTTTCGTCTTGAATTGAAATATTACACAGTAAGAAGCAAAGTTGGCAATGAGCACAAACCTATTGGCAGCTAAAATAGCTCCTTGGTGGCAGAAAATTGAATAGAATTCATCATTTTCATATAAAATGACAACAACATTGTATGAAATTTAATCATGAGAATGAAAATTATATACTTACAAATCAATCTTGTGTTAATGCAATACTACAAAGCAAGAAGAAAATGCTTAATTTCAAATAATAATAATCAAGTAAAAAAAGTAATATGTCTTCGTCATAAATCTTTACCACGGTCTACATCTACTAAAGATTTTGAATCCCCAAATATAATTTTACACCTATATAAAGAAAGAAAATCAACTTTTTTTCTCAAAACATAACAATCGTATCGATTTTACAGGATTTGACAGAGTTCAGTTGAGCCCAAAATACCTCTTCTCTGGAATTATATTTTTCTTTCTTTGTGATATTTGAAAATATTTATAAATATTTCTTAAAGATCTAAAATGAATAATCAGGGAATCGACATAAAATATTTTCTATTAATTCCAAAGTAATCTTCAGTATTTATTGCTCTTTGGTAGGCCTTTTATTGTATGAAAATCCTTATAATTGTATAGATTTAAAATGGAATGTGGGAAATTTCTATATAATTTGTGTAATGTTATTAATGTTTAACTAGACCTTAAATTATAAACATTTGCATATGCAATTTAGGTCGACCATTTTCTCAAGCTTATAGTTACTGTAAACATTATTAGTAATAACCTGTTAAAGAAGTGTTTGCGGTTTAAAGGCTGTTAAAATCTAAGCTCAAGATTAGTTTCTAATTAAATATTGCTGTGTGAATTATTATCTGTAAATATTTACGTGACGTGCATGTTTCAATTTGGAAATAATTATGCATTAAATCTACTTAGTCCTGGAATTCTTACGTGGTAAGATATGAAAATTATGGAAGTTAGTGAGTTGTTAAAGTAGCACTAAACGCAACACGATGACAAATGGCAACGGACCTCGTCATTTTGAGCCATCTAAATTGGCAACCCCTCTCCAAACTACCAGACCTCCTCTACGGAAGGACTTCGAGCCATAACAGATCTAATGTGCATCGGCCCTTATTGGGGTTCAAACTCATATCACGTTGGCAACTAATTCCTGACAATGACCACTAGGATACTCCGGTCACTGGAAATTCAGATGACGCATCTTAATATTTGTTATTTAGTTCGAGCACTATTTTAAAGATTCGAATAGTACTAAGGATCAACAAACATTGTATACGTTTAAAATGTTCTAAAATGAAATTAAAATAATGTTCAAATATGACTCTTATTTGAAAAGTATCTGTTCATACCTTATTAATTGAAAAAAAAATGTATTTTACGTATATTGATTTACAAAGCTGTCAGGAAAAATATGATGTTTCGGCTCATTTAAATGAGAGCATGAAATCTCATAAATACAACTTTTTTCAAGGTAATGAATTTTAAAAATATTTATTTTTATAGAATTAAAAAGATGTTATACACAAAAGCGAAATGATCAAGGATAAAAACAAATGGCGAATTGTTCGCAAAAGATTAGATTCAATTGTATAGATACCCAAAGATTTCCTCACAACAAAACACACAAATGTTTTTAAAAAGCTGCAACAAGCATTTTTATGGGTAAAAGAAACAGTAATAATGAAATGCTTTTAAAAAGTGTATTTCAATAACACAGCACAAAAAACCATTCCATAAACCTTAAAATGTTTCTATTTTGCAACTATGAGCAATGCTAAGGACATTTTCGTAGAATAATGAGTGAAAGAATTTCAAAATATCGCTTTCTTTTTATTTGTATCCATAGATGCATAAAAGTATTTTCTTTTATGAAGCTTACGTTTTTCAAAGAAAGCTCAATTTTAATGCATACAGTAATGGAAAACAACGGATTTGTTTCAAATAAGGCTTCCTTTTCTTCTGAGAAAGGGGATCTAGTTTCTCTTTTTTTTCACAAATTCCTAAATATTTCTGTCCTTTAAAGAAACATATTTTTAGATGTTCATGAATATTTCCATTTTAAGCGCATCGTTCGATTTGGCGTAGTATATTTTTAACAGAAATGAAAATAAACGATCAATAAGTCGAGCAATCATAGAAGAAAGCTTTATCCGAGACAACATTTTGGAATGTCAAGTTATTAATAGGATTTTGGAACAGAAAGTAAAGTCTTAACTTATGTTTTGCAAATGCTATTTCACTGAAAAAGCGATCAAGGTATAAAATCTGAATTTTTTGAAACTAAGTACGCTTTTATCAAACAAATCAAAATTATAATAAAACTTGAAAAAAAACATTTTTCTCGATGTATTTTATACATTAGAGGTAATTTTATATTTCATTTTCCAGTGCTCTGTTTATAACCAATTATTATTATTATTATTTGCTTTCTATTGTTGCTGTTTTATTTTTTGCTTTCTATTGTTGCTGTTTTATTATTTGCTTTCTATTGTTGCTGTTTTATTTTTGTATGCTTATTATTATGAAGCCCAGTGGTTGAGTGGCGGTGTACTGAGTTCCCTCGCTACAGGTCCGGGGTTCAAATACCAGGCTGGGCAAGGTTGACTCAGGTTTTCATCCCTTCAGTGGGTCGATAAATGAGTACGAAGCTTGTTTGTGGGAACTAAACACTGCGGGTTCACGTCAGACTGACTACTTGACCGAAACATCTATACATGCACCTCAGCGCCTAAGGTCACGTAAATTGAAATAAGCACATAAGGCCTTGACCCTCATGAGCTGTTGCGCCAATGAGTTCAATTCAGGTTATTATTATAATACTTAATTTAATAGTTTTTGCATGTATTTTTAATGTATGGTACCTTATAACAATGTTCCGCAATCCCCGGTCCACGGACCGGTACCCTGGATCAAATACTACCGGTCCACACAAGAAATATTAAATTATTTCCCTTTCATTTACTGTGGTATATTTTTCTTGGGTTTGGGCTACTTTTTATGAAAATCACTTTATATTACTTGTTAAATCCCTTTATTTTCATTTTTTGGTGTAACTATATTTTATCCTGAAGTCACGATTATATACAACTAAATTAAAATTATTAAATCAAAACAGTCTAAAATATAAGCAATCAACGTCCTCCCTCTCAGCGGGCCGCGGTAAAATTAACAAACTTGACCGGTCCGCGGCGATAAAAAGGTTGCGGAATACTGCTTTATAGCACTTACTTTCCAATATAAGTTTCAAAGAGTACAAAAGTCGCATGTGTGACAACTTTTAAATGTAAATAGTGCTACGAATTCTGTATAATGAATGTGTGGCGGTGTGATATCTATATGAACTAGTACCAACATCAACGCGTTGACGATCGTTTTGGCGTGATTGGTTACGTACTTGCGTTCGGAACGGAAGCCCTTCCTTCATTGGTGACCCTGGCCGTGCAAATGAATCGCACCCTTCACGCGCCGCAGTCGTGGCGCCATCTATCCACCGCACAAGCAACTAAGCCGTCAAACATTGACGCAATTCTCAAAAAGTCGTCACACAAATGACGCAATTCTCAAGTCGTCTCACACAAATGACGCAATTCTCAAAGCCGTCTCGCACGAATGACGCAACCCACCAAGTGACGCAACTGCTTACATACTCGCCACGAATATGGTATCGTTGTTCGCCTATTCGCCGAAACACTGGAGAGGGAGTATGTGGCGGTGTGATATCTATATGAACTAGTACCAACATCACGCGTTGACGATCGTTTTGGTGTGATTGGTTACGTACTTGCGTTCGCGGAACGGAAGGTACCCAGAACGAACCTTCATTCCTTCAAATGCTTAAATAGTGTAAATAAATTATGTCTGGATGTACAATTCGTTAATATTACTCTCTCTTGTATTTATTTTATGCTAAAACTGTAATATTCACAAGCAACGCTGTTCCTTACATTGCAATGGAAACTTGGAGAAATGCGGGTGATAGTAACAAGTTGGCATCAGTTTTGGTGACCATGTTGGTGACTTGTCGACTATATGGATGATTCTGGAAATTACTGGAAAATCTAATTATATCACGATCTGTGGCACGAGCGTATCTTTCTCGAAAGAACCGTGTCTACTATAAATAAGAGTCACTGGCTGAAGTTGAGTTAGTATGGTTTTGACCGTTGAAGAGTCGACTAGCGATTAGTTTCTACAATCGAGTGAGTGTTTGAGTATAATCTTAATCATTGCGTATTTGTATTTTCAGATGCTGATAATTGTGTCTGAGCTTTGTAGCAGGTGTAAAGGCCTTTTGGGATTTATTCACCTAATTTTTTTAGTGATGTATCCTATATTTCTAAGGATTGTTTTTCTAAAATAAATTTTCATCAGTCGTAAAGAACCATTTTGCTCTTTGAGACTGATAGCATAAAATCCACGAACACCGATCTACATAATAATATTTACCTGATATTGGCTAATAATACAAAAATGTATGTAAACTAAAAATGCAATCCGTTGTTATGAAGTAAATAAGTCACTATCAATATTAATGAGAATTCTACAGAAATATCGGTATTATTTTTTAATATTTATTTTGTGTACCAAAATACTGCATTATGGTAAAACAGTGTTCATGAACAGCGAATGAATAGTTCATTTAAAATGTCCTTTTATTTGTTCAAATAGCTCAAGGTTATTTTAATGAAACTTTTTTTTTACTGGTTTTATTAATACAGAACTTATATAATCTAATATATTGTATTCTAGAAGGTGAATGTTTCAAGTTAATTAGTCATTTCATAATTAATCTTTGACTATTGTGTTCCATAATATTTTAATTATCTTTTGTTAAAGCGCATTGCTGTTCAGTTATTCAATTTTTTAATTAACTTAACAGAATTAATTTAAATTTATAGCAACTGTGGTTCTTTTTTAAAAATTGTAATACTTCTTTGTTCCAAACTGTACCAACAATGATAGTATTTGCGCCTTTTAAGTACACACAACACCACAATTGTGACGTTTGGGAAAATTCATGGGTAACGTGAGAGTTCATAAATTAAATAATTGGTTTATTACATACACAGCTATTAATTATAATATGTATATTAGGCTACAAATTATTCAGACTATTGACCATTTCTATTCGATAGAATATGTTGTTTGTGAAGTAGGAGGCTACACAATCTTTCTTTCCAGTGTTTCAAAGCGCATTCTTTCCACTTTTTGAGATGGGTGGTCGCTTCTTACACCTCAAATTACTCTCGGGGTTCCGCTCGCAAGAAGTGTTGTTTTCTCACGGTCATCGGTTGTCGGTGCCATATCAGATGAAGGGATCCCGCAATATCTAGGGGTGCACGTGGGGAAATGGATGACGAAATTTGTATAGTGAAACCGATTTTAGAGCTGCAAAGCGGAAAACGTTACAATTTCCACTACCCGCAACATTAAAATATTTACTCTAGCCAATAATTTCGTTTCAGCCCAGAAGTCACAACGATACTTTCCTTCTCATATTTTGGGGTTGTGTAAGCTGTTGTATGTGTATTTTTTATTCTGAATTTCAAAATGTATCTAGAAAAAGGAGCCTTATTATAACATCTTAAATACATAAAAGTTGCATAATAAATGCCAAATGTAGCTTAAATACTCAATGTGAAAGTTTCAGGGGAGTCTTTTTTTCTTACAATGATTATAATTCCCGGTTTCACAAAACATAATCTCACAGAAACAAGAAAAAAATGAAAAATTATTTTTATTTAGTTAAATAATTTCAGACACACAACTTGAGATGTTAAGAAAAGGCAGTCTCAGCTGAAGTAATACCTAATAAGAGTATTACAAATTGACCTCAAAAATTGTATTTATATTCTCAATACTAAATCTAAGGCATCGAATGTGAGTTAAATTAGTTTAGAGTTATAATGGTATTTGATAACTATTCTTCTTTAAGTGGTAAATCAATTCAAAGCATTATTTGTGCTCTTTAACTGCATCCAAGAATACAGTATACTAAATTAGGAATAGTAGTTTCACTTTTTCCAAATTTGCAGAACAAATAGGAAGGTGAAAATGAATAGCATCTCTTTTTCGACCTAGAGTTTCTGGGACTTACACCATACATTAATTGTATTACGCTTCTATAACAGTACAATATGTCTTTTTCCAGTACATCCAATTGATTATTATGTATGATTCACACACACACACACTATTTTTTTAATTGAATTCCTTATAAAGAGAACAATAAAAGAACCATTATTAAAAACTTCTTGAACTCCAATTTCATAATGAGAACTCATTTTATACTGAGTGTAATAAAACAACACATGTTTTCTTCAAAACGTCGCATGTGCGCGTGTGCCCTTTTACTCTAATTTCTCATCATATTATAAAAATGGTAGCTTTAAAAATAAAAGAAATGGGCAGAAAAATTACTTGTACATGAATAGAAATACTGATTATTTAAAAGAAATGACTTGTCTAATGAACTAAAAGCGTTGTAGCTTTAGAAGTATACTATTTTTATCAAAAATCTGGGGTAATACCTCAAATAAAGGACTTCAAAACATAAAAGCCATGTACACTAATATTTCAGATTTCTTCGGAAAAAAAGGTTTCCTTGTTATATATATATTATTATATACATATAGTATAATAAAATAACTAAGTGAAAAAGTTGTATAACCTACAAGGCCCAATAAGAATACACACACACAGACACACACACACACACACATATATATATACATATATACACATATATAATAATACATATATATATATATATATATATATATATATATATAAATATATATATATATATATATATATATATATATATATATATATATATATATATACACATATATATATATACACACACACACATATGTATTCAATTTGAGACAGTTTGTGTGTGCATAGATTAAATGCATTCGCTATATCCAACCAAAATTGGAAAATTTGATTTTTATCTAAGACTTAATTTTGTAGACTAAAATATATTACAGAAATTCATAGAATTTTCCAAAATCTATTAAGAGAAATAAATCAGAAATAGTAGATTTAATAGTACAATTGGGAAAAGGGAAGATTATCACATTGACATTGTATCTTATTTAATATACTGCCATAATGGAATAGGTGAAACATTACTTTGACAAAAACAAATTGATCTATTTGCTTTTCTGTTCTTGAAAGTATATTTTATTTTATGTATCCTAAAGGTATTTAATGTAGAATGTATATGACATGGGAAACGAAATGCTGTTCTTCAGAGTTTCTGTTTAAATTGATTTGCTATATGTAATTATGTGAATTCAGATATGTGATTCCATGTTTTTTCTGTTTAATCATTTAAATTCAATGCACTACTTTACGTGATAAGGACTTCTCTTTATTTTTAATATAGGAGTTTCCTAATGGTTCATTTTTTTTCCAAAACCAAAATAAAAGTACATTATATTTTTTACACTGTCAAATAAAATCACAAAAACCCTTTACATTGAGATTCATTTTTATCTTTCTTGTTTCATTAGCTATTATCAAAAATGTTGAATGTTTTCATTACATATGAATTCTATAAGAGTTATTTAATATCTTCCTTAGAGGAAAAATTGCTCCTAAACAAGAATTAGATTTTTTGTAATAATGTATACCTTATTTATTAATCCAAAACTTTTAGAAAAAATCAGATTCCGATTGCAAATTAACCTTAAGTTATGTATGTATTAACAGTTTCAGTTTCATATATATATATATGAATTTATTCACCGTCTTTCATTAAGCCGAAAAGGGAAAAAATAACCTTTCAACAATTTAAAATAGTCTTCTAATGCTGTGCTTTTAATATATTCCTATCACATGAACTTAGATCCTAAATACACCGATTTAAGTTACAGTTATCAGATTTTAATTTTTTTTTAATACTCCTGTTTTTAAATATGTTTGCTTCATCAGAAGTATCTCATATCTTACTTAATGTTTTGCTTTTAATAAAAAAGAAGAAAATTAATTGCGTTTTCCCCATCAGAATATCGTAGATAAACATGTTACTTATTATATAGTCCTATATTAAAAAGGAAATGTATTTTATGAACAAAAATGCTGACGCAAATTTAAAAACCTATTTTTTCAAAATTCCCTTGAAAAAATAAGTATTTATTCGTATTAATAATTCAGCATATTTCTAAGAAAACACATAACATTGTAACAAAATTCTGGTAAAAATTCAAAAAATAATATCGAAACGAAATTCCCAAGAAGGTCTTTAAAGGATTGTTTGTCTTATTTTATTGATTAAACAAAAAACTATTCTCAAAGTTTAGAATCCTTTTCAGCTATATATACGCTTGCTGTATTTCTTAACATACTCAGACCTTAATCGGCCCTTTATTACGTAGATGAGATTTCCAATTGACCATTTGTTACGGGGAAACGCAGGCTTAATTCTAATGTATTAGCTACTCTCCATATTTTAATGAATAATATGACAGAAATAGTCCCCTAAATGAGACTCCAGACTGTTTACGAACAATCACTAATGAAATATGTGGAAAGCGAAGTTTCATAATTGGAATTCCAACCTACTATGGCCCATATTGCATAAAAATAAAAATTAGGATGGATATGTTTGAGTTTTTAAAAAAAGAGATGTTTAAGACTGCTTTTAGCAAAATATATTTTTAAAAAAAAATAATTAGCATTGTGTGTGTGCTGTATATATTTAAATTGATTATATTTTAGAATTTTTATTGCTTACACAGAATTTATAAGGCTTCCAACGTAATATAGATTTTAGTTTAAATCTGTTAATGCATACTATAATTTTTTGTCATATTGCTTCTTTAAATATATTTAAGGTATCCGACTACGTTCGGAACCGTTATTTTGCAAAGGCGTATAAATGGATAATATTTATGATATTTAGTGTCCCATAGATTAGAAAATGTACATAAAATTGTTTTAAGAATAGTATTACAGTAAAAAATTATTTAAGTTCAATATTTAGACAAAAAATGAACATGGAATGACCAATCTTCAAAATATTTTCTTTTTGTGAAAAATACTTTTATTATAATAATATTTTGCCTGCATATAGCTCAGAACTCTGAACAGAGGCTCAACTAGAATGTTTGAAATATATAACTTAGAAGTGGGTTTACCATGTTTTACCACAACAGAGGGGAGAAATTTTAATAAGGAAACGCCGATAATTATTTCGATTGGTTGTAACTTTGAAAATAATGTGAATGTTTCAAAAATCATAGTTGAGCCTCTGTACAGAGGTCTGAGCTATATACAGGCAAAATATTATTTTAATAGAAGCATTTTTCACAAAAGGAGAACATTTTGAAAAAAAGGTTATTCTAAGTAAATTTTTTGCTGAAATATTGTATTTAAATCATTCTTTTTTGTCAAAATGTCCTTAAAACAATTTTATACATGTATACTAAGCTAAGGGACACTAAATATTGGGTTGTTCGGAAAGTCATTTCGTTTTTTTTGGGGAACATGAAAGACAGTTTTCGTATAATGAATAAATATTTTATTAAATTATATATTGGCCATTCTGGTCCAACACCTTTTGCCATCTTTCTACAGTAACATAATTCCCTCTCATAAAAGTTTTTGGTCCTTGCTGGCAAAACTGGTTCAGGTGGTTTTTGACATCTTCATTTGAGTGCAAAGGGTTTTGCCATCCAAAAAAATTTTGCAGGACCGGAAATCAACAAATAGTAGTCGGAAGGCGCCAGATCTGAGAATATGGTGGATGTTGCAGTACGTCCCATTCAAGCTGTAAAGTTTTGGCGAGTGACCAAACTTGTGTGAGGTCTCGCATTATCCTGGTGGAACACTACACCCCTTCCTGTTGATTAATTCGGGCCTCTTTCTCTTGTGAATCATTCAATTTGTCCAGCTGATGACAATAGATTTCTGAATTAATCGTTGTATTGTCCGGCAAAGCAAAAAAAAAAAACGATTCCTTTGACATCCCACCAAACGGAAGCATCCCCTTTTTTTGGTGAATGTTGGCTTTGACACGCTTTGAGCCGGTTCATCTTTTCTGCTCCATGACCTCTTGCGTTTAACATTGTTGTATACAACCCATTTTTCGTCCCCAGTAATAATCGCCCAGGGACATGGGGCCCCCACACATCGAGCTTCGAGGTTAAAGGGCCCACCTTCAAAGGGCCCAAAACAGTCGAATTCGACCAATTTAATCTCTCACCGATCACTCGTGTGGGTTATTCGCCGATTTGCATCAACTAATGCCTTTATCGCATTTTTGTCAGCTTCGACCGGCCTTCCAGACCGTGGTGCATTTTTCGACATTAAAATTGCCGGATCGAAATTTTGAAAAACCAGTTCTGGCACGGCGTACTGTTAATACGCCTTCTCCATACACATCCGTCAATTTTTTTTCTCGCTTGGACAGCATTTTTACCTTTTCTGATGTAAAAAAGTAAAATATGACGAAAATGCTGCTTATTGCTCCCCATATTTAAAAGGGCACCAACCAAAAACTACTGCGTAGAATTAATAGAACTTTTTCACACACAAGCCTTGCAATATCAGCTCAAGACATATAATGGTTATGCGGCTTAAGTGTGAAGTTGGTTTCGAAAAAACGTAATTAAGTCCTCTGACGGGAAAAAACAAAATTACTTTCCGAACAACCCAATATCATCAAAATTATCCCTTTATGCACTTTTTTATAATCACGGTTTCGAACGTAGTCGGATACCTTAAGGTATCTACTTACGTTAGGAGACACGTTTTCTAAAATGCTATGGAATTAATAATTTTATGTTATTTTGTTGGTGCTTATAACTTAAATTAATGAATAACAACAATCAGGAAATATATGGTCATTTAAACTTATTAAAGTGAGATATTTTAGGTAGAATTTGATGAACATTTTATTGATTTTCAAAACATTCTACTTGGAGTTCAAATCCATATTTTTAACCTTCCTCTAGACGCACTTCAAAAAGTTCCATCCATAGGCACATGGCATCTCTTAGATGCATCACCTTATACTTGATATCTCATATCGTTTGAAATTAATTAATCATTCATTGGTTATAGATTTGAGATTATATTTGAGATAAAATAATACTTAAAACAGAATCACACAGGAATTGAAATATTTATACGAAAAAACATCAAAAATATAATGATTAGTTACCACCGGGTCACCACTGTTTATATTTTAAAATACCTTGTTGGAATCTTCACAAATCACCTTACCATGTTCAAGGATCATAGATTTTTCGTATAATGCATTAAAATTTTTTAACATTCTTTTCTTAATTTCCCGACAAGATGGTACAGTGCCATATTTGGTGATATTTCTCCAAATATTTCTTTTGGTCTTTCGTCTTGAATGAATGTTGTATATCAGATGTTACTTTAATCCTGAGTCTAAATAAATAAGGCATGTGAAGGCAGGTATTCTTTCAAAAGTTCGTGGCCTAGTTTTTCTAGATATGTGCGCGAGGATCTGAGGGATTTTGATTCCCATATAGATATATGGGGAGTTTATTCCGGGTACATTGAGGATTGAATAAAATATAGTCACTACTGGATAGGCACGCGGCATTCCTCAGATGTATTCTAATCACTATCAAATAAAAAGTTAGAAAATACTCGTTTCGATTTATTTTCGTATAAAACTTAAAACTACGCTATTTTACTAGGGGAAAAAATTAAAATTAACAAAATAGTACGGTCATAAAAACTAACTTTGTTGGGAGCGCTGCATCTATCAGATTCAATGGTTCCTGCCGCCCAAAAAATGAAGAAATCGCCCTTGCCCTTTACACTGAATTTATGGGCGGGTGACGAAAGGCAGATAAAAGAAGGAGGGGTGTGTTCCAACACACCGTGTGGACGCAGCACAGAAACTATTTTTCAATTCCTACTATTAGCTCGCACTGTCTGTATATTTATTTATTTATATATTTGTATATTTATTTATTTATCTTGGTGGAATTTTCAATCGTTAATAAAAGGCATTTTAAAGCGCTGAATTGAGCTGAAATTTTATATACAGGATCATTTTGGATGACAATACAATAATTTAATTATAACTAATAAAAATTACTTGATTAAAACTAATTATTTAAAAAATTAGAAATACAGCCACGTTGGCGACCATTTGGGCGACTTGTGTCAAAACTTGAAAATGTTTTTTTCTCACATGTTAAAGCATTCAGTTGGACTGAAATTAAAAGGACAATACGATACTTTAATGATAATTAAAAAAACTAATGACCACTTAAAGTTGTGATTCTGTCCTATGTATATACATATTTATATTAATTGTAACTATTTAATAAAAAGTAGCTAAAATAAAATTTTTCGTTGTTGATCTAAGTAGGAATTGACTTAAAAACTATTTTTTATATTACTTGTTGTTATGCATGTCAGAGACTCACGTGCCTAATGGAGAGCTAAATTATTTTTTACGCTACATATTTAACACGGTTATGAAATCAATGAACTAAAATCTAGAACATATTTACAGTTACTAAAAAATTATGGCTCATTGCAGATACGCTTACAAAAATTAAAAATGTGCATGGTGTTCGTAACAATAAACTGTGAAAAACGGGGGAAAATCTTTTGATATTAGAGCTTAATCCTTAGTTCATTGCCTTTATCATACTTTAAATAGTATGTATACAAAATATGAAAGAAATTCATTTATATATAGTTCAGAAATCAGGTTTTAGGTAACATAATTTTGACAAAAAAAAAAATACAATTTTCATTAAGTTTTGATTTTTTTACTAAAATAATGCGTTATATCAAATACTTAAAATTCATCACATTTGTAGCACAACTTTTCTTCGGGTTTTCTACCTTATTATTTTTTCTTTCTTTCCGGCAGCTCTTTTTCCTTCTCAAAATGGCAAAAGATTAAAAATTTCTTGAATTTCGGTCAGATATTGATTCAGAAACGTAGGCTTTACATATTTCAAAGGAATTTAAATGTTTTTTTCAGTTCTTATAATTGATAACGAATTAAAATGTGATTATTTTTAACTTTGGCCTATAACCATAGTTAACCCGCGATCACTCGCGCGGGGTGTTCTGTACACCCCAGCAACAAGAAAATCCTCCCAGAATTCTAAAAAGAATGCGGAGAACTACTATTTTTTCTGTAGCTGGCCATTTAAGGCCACTGAACCTTCATGCCTGATACAATCCCTCTTTCTCGAAAGATTGGAATGTAATGACCTTCAAAAGTTTATCTGGGGGCTGAGAACTCCTGCGAGAAGTTGAGCACATGTATATAGTCTGCTCTGAATGTTAGGAAAATGGTTAAAATATTATTTTTCTACTTTCTACTATCATTCTCTCATTAATTATAAAGTATATTTATTACTGGTATATATGTTTTATACTGGTTTATGAAAAAACATAAAATTATGTGTTTTGAAATGAAAATTTTGTATGTCTAGTTTAAATTAATGTAGTCTCATTTGTATGCAATAAATTTAATAATTTCATTTGTATAATACAAAAAACATCGTGTACTTTATAAATATGTATCATAATGACTTAATTTTATTTTCATAATTAAATACACGTGTTAAAAGTTTGGGGTGTTCTCTACACCCCGCGAGTAACGACGGTAGCAAAAACAGGCGCGAGTGACCGCGGGTTAATGTTTACAAATTTGCATCATTAGTATTTCAAAATAATTGTCGTATAAAACTTTTTACTTACTGAGCAATTAATTTAAATTTGTTCA
The DNA here is from genome assembly GCA_019973955.1 of Trichonephila inaurata madagascariensis. Taxonomy (NCBI): domain Eukaryota; kingdom Metazoa; phylum Arthropoda; class Arachnida; order Araneae; family Nephilidae; genus Trichonephila; species Trichonephila inaurata. Next base: position 65,430 of record BMAV01002364.1, on the reverse strand, counting down.
TCACATTACTATATTGCTTTATTTTAATCATTTAGTTGATACAAAAATTGTTAGTTAGAAACAAGTAATTGGAGGTCAAACGCTTGAACTGCAAGAAAGTTTTTATCTAAGCGAAATTCGATTCACAAATTTTAAATTACTTAGTTCCTTTCTTTAATACTTAGCCTTGATCAGAAGTGTATTTTGAATATTTGAACGAGATTTTATTAAGATTTTCTAGCTCTATTTTTACAAAACATATATCTACTTCATATTATCATTTAATTATTTTTTTGTTTCATATCGAACAAATAATTCATGAAATTTATATTAGAGAAACTTTCTATTGCATTGTTCAATATAGAACTCTTTCCGTAAAATTTGTAATAAATAATAAATGCTAAATGTAACTCTTAAAAGCAGTATATTAAAAATTACCATTACCAATAACTAAATACTTTAATAAATGAACCATCTCATATATTAATAGAAATTTTTTTTTTACTTAATGTAAAAGTGGTCAAATATTACATCTACTACATAATGTTTTTCTATTTCGATCCAATTTAAATTATTAAATCTGTATTAAATATTAAATGTAGTAATAAATTATCATTTGCATAATACCAACAAAAAAGTCAACTACAAAGCGCTATAAATCCCTTTGTCTTTATCAAATCTAATTACAAGATTGTTTCATTATTTTGGTTCTGAAAGAAAGATATATTTGCTGAAATATTAAAAATACATTATATATATGTAAAAAAAAGTAATGTAACATCAAAAAAATATAAAGGGTGGTACTTTGGTACTCATAAATACTTTGGCATAACTTTTGCTCTTTGAGTGAGTTTCATGAAAGAGAGCACTTAGTCATTAATATTTTCTCTGATATTTGCTATTTTAAGCTTTATTGAAAGACATTTTAAGAATTTTAATGTTTCTTGCTTTTAAAAATGTCTGGACATTTGATACTAACTGCATCAAATGTAACAAGAAGTACAAAATATTGATATAATTTTTTTCTGTGTTTGTTTAATTTTTAATAATTTGATGTTTGAGTTTTAAATAAATAAAAATTTTAAAAAAAAAATTATTCCAAAATATTTATTTTTACACTGATGATGTTATAACAGTTTCCCTTATCGAAATAGGATACAAATTTTTGATTTCTGGAGAAATTTTGCATATTTAATTCGAAAGTTATTTATAAAAGTTCATAAATTTAAAGAAGAAAAAAAATTTCGTTTTAGAAAATAAGGTAAATGTGAATACATATAAGGATCATAATTTTAATAAAATAAAGAAAAAAAATATGACCAAAGATATTACGGTATGTGTCAAAAATAAATGTCTGGCAAAACATAAAGTACTTTTTTTTCTCTAAGTAGTAAATATCAAAGTGTGTTATTCATAATGAAAATATTGTACAACTATATGTATACCAACGCTATATTTTTGTAGTTATTAACTTGTAGCATGTTATTTTAGCTACTTTTCTTTAAAAACAGTCTAAGGAAAACAGCGGAATAATATAATTTAATCATTTACAATTTTCATATACTTTTCATCCTAAAAAACATGGAAACAGAATGAAGAATTTATGGATCCTGCCAGAAAAAATTATCACAAATAAAATTGATTTTTAGTGATTTTTTTCAAATCGGTTCTTTTTTGTGTGTTTTTAAAGGGTTAAAGCATGTTTAAATGCAAAATTATTTTGGAAAATATTTAGTGAGATAGCACAAGGAAGATAGTTGTATTATAAATGATCTAAGCAAATTACAGAAGAAATTCAAATAATCTGAATTAGTAATTAATCTCTGAGAGTAGAATAAGATCAAGAAGAAAATATCAATATACACTACTAGTCATTAAAATTGGTACACAAAGAAAGTGACACGCTATAGACGTGAAATTTAAACGACAGGAAGAAGGTGCTGTTATATGCAAATGATTAGCGTCTCAGAGCATTCAAACAAAGCAGGTGCCGGTGTGTAGCGACACCTACACTATATTTAAAAGAGGAGATTGTTCAGCCCGTTTCTCATACACGAATTGCATTTGAATGTTGTTACTTGGTGAAAAGCTGTTGTGATGCCTCGTATAAGTGGCAGAAATGCGTACCAGCATGTTTCTAATTTTGAAAAAGGTCGGTTGCGGTTTATCGCATCACAGTATTGCTGCTAGCGTCGGTCGAGATCCAATGACTGCTTGCAAAATATGGAATCGATGGGTTCAGGACGGTAATATGGAATGCCATGCTGAATCTCAACGGCCCCCTATCGCTAGCAGCCATGAAGAAATGCAAGTTACTCGCATGGCCTTAATGGATCATGCAGCCACGTTAAGAACCCTGAGTCAAGAATTGGGGTCGTTTGCAGACAACAAGTGTGTGCACGAACAGTTTGATGACGTTTGCTGCATCATGGACTCTCAGCTCGGAGACCATGGCTGCGGCTACCCTTGATGCTGCATCACAGGCAGGAACGTCTTCAATGGTGTAATCAAAGACGAACCTGGTGCATGAATGGCGAGACGTCATTTTTTGAGATTAATCCAGGTTCTGTTTACAGCATGAAGATGATCGCATCCGCGTTCGGTGGCATCGTGGTGAAAGCACATTGGTAGTGTGCATTCGTCATCAGCATACTGGCCCATCACCTGGCATGGCGGTATGGGGAGCTATTGGGTACACTTTTCGTTCACCTCCTGTTCGCATTGACGGCTCTTTAAACATTGCATGTTACAGTTTTTGTGTGTTACGATCCGTGGCTGTACTCTTTATTCGAGTCCTGCAAAACCCTACGTTTAAGCAGGATAATGCAGGACCGCAAGTTGCCGGTATTATATGGACTTTAATTGATACGAAAAATGTTCCATTGTTGCCCTGGCCTGCACGTTCATCGGACATTTTACCAATAGAAAACGTCTGGTCTATGATTGCTGAGCGTCTAGCTCGTCACCATACGCCAGTTACTACAGTTGATGAGCTGTGGTATCGTGTTGAAGCTTTTTGCCAAGGCGTATAAGTGCTGTTATTACTGCCAGAGGTGATTGATTGTTTTAGGTACTGATTTCTAACACCTAAATGTCTTAAAACTTAATCATTTGTTGTTTCTAGTATAACATACTTGTCCAATAAATATCATTTTGCTATCTGCATTTCTTCTTGGTGTAGCAATTTTAATGGTCAGTAGTGTAGTTTATAAAATATAAATGTCTTGAAGTCATAACCAATAAAATATAATTTTACTATTCTGTATTAGAGTAATTAAAAGCTTCTAAAAACGAAGAAAAGTTAAAATTTGCCTATTTTTTTCCCTTTGAAGTTGAAGCATTTTTAGTGTCATCTAGTTCAATGTGTGTAATAAGATGCAGATATTTATTCTTCTTCTAATGATTAAAGAAATACATTGAAATTTCATGTTAGAATCTCCTGTAAAAAACATTCTTTCAATTTTACGAATACATTAAGGAAATATAGCAAAATGTTTAAATTATCAGAAATAATTCCATTTATGGGCAAATTCATGAATAAATAATTCAATCGACAATTAAACACTTAAATTTAAAATAGTAGTTTACATTAGTAATTTGTATTCCGTATTGGTAAAATCAATTTTTAAAAGACTCGCCAAGAAAATCAAAATATAAATCAAACAATTCCTTGCGATCTCTGGCCACAAATTTGAAAATCGCTAAATTTCCTATCAACCATTGCCACTTTGTGCTCGAATTTTAAAATAATTCGTTACGAGATCTTCGACTGCCTTATGGAAATGTGAATTAGAGAAACTCTGGAATATATTTTACAACTCAAAGAACATCTATTGTATACTGTAAAATTATTTCGAGTTTTCAAACGTCAATACATTCTTATATTCTTGGCATTTAATCATTCAAATATTCAAGACAGTTACTTATACATAGTATTGCGCTCTGAATCTAGAGACATTTAGCTCACGAGGTATGTAAAATCGTATACTTGGAATAAGTTTATAACTTCATGATTCGTGATAGTAGAATCTGTAAAATTTATAAATATGCAAAATTATATCTTTGATTTCAAATACTATTATTATTATTTTGGGGGGGGATTTTACTCTTTTAGAGAGATAGAGAAAGAGCTAGAAAAAATATATATTTTCATTCGGAATAATAATAAACTATACATTGAGCAGTAATTATTTTGAAAATTTGTTAAAAACGTTATTGTGCTATTGATTTTGTGTGGAGAGCATTATTCCTTCTTAAGAAGGAATATTTTAAAATATTAATTGAAAGAAAAAAACTTTTTTTTTTTGAGAATTCTATGGGACATTCTTCATTTTTAATAACTTTGGTGAATTAAAGGAAATTTCTTTTATTTATCTCAAAATTTACTAGATTGGAAATTAACAAGATACTGAAAACACACAAAAATGTACACATTTTTCAATATTGTTTTTAAATGAAAAAAAAAAAATATTTTAATAATTACATTTAAACATACCATAAGCACAGTTGAAAAATATTGCTTTATATAAAATTTAAAAATAGTGAGATATGTTTAGTTTTAAATAAGTATTATTCATACCAATTAATTCAAAGTTTTTCACTACTGAACTTTTTCCAGGCATCCTTGCTTAAAATGTTTGAAGTAGTATTCTCGTGTTATTGTTGTTGCTAATGTCACCTGTGTGGCGGTGTTAGATCATGGTCCACGAGATCCATAGTTACAAAGGGTACTATGAAAGGGTATGCCTGCCGTAATCCGTAGATTTGAGCACCAAACAGGTAAAAGTACGAATTATCTCGATTCCACTCGAAATTTGAGGGTTAACACCCTGGAGGTGGTCAGGAGACTCCCACCTATCTTCCCCTTCCACCAACTTACGAGAGGATTTACAGTTTGACGTCTATTTAGAGTACTCCCAAGCTGAAAAGGCACTAAACACATTTACAAACATGTGTACCTTCACCCGGGTTCGAACCCAGGCTCCACGGCACAGCAGCCAACGTTTCTAATCACTATACCGGAGGGACGCGAAGAATAATCAGATCTTTCTGGAAGTCGTTATTTGCAATCCGTTTCCAGAAGTAGTCGGATGAACACGTATTCAAACTAGGAACTGTTCGACAGGCTGACAGTCTATGGAGATGCGGATTGTAAAGGGCATGCCAGTCGGTGGTTGTACCAGGAACATTACTCGAACAGGCGTGTTCCACATCACGCGACCTTCGTAAGTGTGAACAGAATTTTACATGAAATTGGTTCTTTACCGAGTTCATTGGGTTTTTTTTGGTGTCAGAGACCACCGTTCCTTCAGTTGAAGACCTCATCGATCGAATATCTGTAGCTGCCGGGAGGATACTTGAAATGCCACGAATCTTCCAGAACGTAATTAATTCCATACATCGCTGCTGTCAGGCCTTCCACATGACTTCTGATCCTAATTTCGAACACTAGGTGTAGTACAACCTTTCAAAAAATATTTTTTGCCCATTAATGTAATGCTGTTTCTTTTCTCTTTTTCCGTTTCTTTACACCGTAGCTCGTAACTAAGCATTCCTATGTAGTTCCGAGTTGTCTCTTTACCCTTTACTCACCCTACAAGTTCTACAAGTTAGCCAATATATATATATATATATATATATATATAAGTATATAATATAATAAAATACAAATGAAAAAGTTCTAGAACCTACAATGCTAAAGAAGGAAGAAATTAGAGTTCACAAGACACAACAGATGTAGATACAAAAAAGTCTTTGGACTAATGTATAAGTATATATAGGTTATAGCTGGCCAAACAACATGTTCAACCCCACTTTTACATATTTTTTTTTATATTTTAAATTCTCTATTATATTTTTAATTTTTTCTAAAATCGTATGTGTGGTTTATCTTGCAATTTTGATTTCTTTTTTTTTTCAGTTTTGATGATTATTGATTATCCATTTCTCTTTAATAGAGAATGTTGACTATTTATATATAATTTACTTAAATTTCATCCCGGAGGATTTTAATTCATAATGGTCTTACATCCTTCAAGACTTCACGTAATAATTAATTTCACTTTATTTCTATAGCTGGAAATAACCACTGTAGCTATAAATCCTGAAAAACTAAGAAAATTTAGGGTTTTTAAACCAGATACAATCTTACATTACACGTGCATTTGGACCAATCAGAAAAGCCTTTACCTGAAATTATATAATTCTAACAGCTTCCGATTAATAAAAACTTTAAAAAGTTGAGATCTCTTCATACAACAATGAATACTTTTGTCGTGGACGTCCTGTAAACCGCGCGTATTAATTAATGCCTTGATTTTTTGTGTTGCTACTTATTTTATGTTCGTGTAAAATAAAATGTGGATTTAAAAAGGTCCAGCTTCTTCATCCTTCAACTACTTCAACCATCACTAAAAGAGGGTTACCTCAATACCAAAATATAAACTAATTTCGTAAATCTGCATACATATACATATTATGTATATATACATGTATTTATCGTTTATTTCTAAAATCGCTTGACTATATAAACAAAATTGATTGCCCTCAATTAAGATTTCAAAAAAAAAAAAATTTAAAGCCTAATTTATCTTTCGTCATTTCTTTAACGTAATCCGGAAATATATTTGCTTCACGTAGAATGAAGAGTTAATGATCGGTTTATATGTTTGTTTTTAGCAATTATTGTGTAAATCGGAAACTATTTCAAAAGCCCTTCTGTTTCCTATTCCCGAAGTTTTATTTGAGTGACCGCAAATTTCCTTTCGTAATCAAATTGAAACTTTTTCAGGTCATATTTCTTCCAGCAGAAGAATCAAATTCTTTTTTTAGAAGATGTTGAAATACATTTATAGATTGAACTGGATTTTCTGATCTAAGAAAAGTAAATTCTTTTGTCATGCATAAAATAAAAATGATATTCCATTAGTTAATACTGTAAATGTTAGAAAACTATGAAATATTTATTTTTGAATAATATTCAACATTAACTAATTAGTCTTTGCATTGTGTTTTGCCACTAAATTCTACTTCAGTGTTTATTATTAAACAAATCATGAAAAAAAAATCATATATATATATAGTGGTAAATTCATACATAAAACTATTCCAGTTACCATTGCAGTGAATTCGATCGAATTTTTAAATATCTTGTAAATTGTATTCATTTTTATCTGTCATTATTACCACCTATTGTTGAAAGAAAATATTTTTGTTACAAATTTGGAATTTCAGTTAAGACAATTTAAAATATACTCACTATCAAATTTTTAATAACAAAACTTTATTTTACGTCCAAAATTTTTAAACGAAAGTAATTAAAAATAATAATGAAAATCTAAAATAAAAAAAATATTTTTATGAAATATTAGTAAGAAATAGGTATTAAAATCACTTAATTTAAAAGAGTGAATTTTTTTTTGGTTGAATGTTTCCTTTTAAATAAAATATTCCGATGTTTCTTTATATTTAAATAAATTGGTGCAGTCATGAAACCTTATCTGTATAAAAAACAATATCTATATATTTCGAATATATAGTAATTTTATAAGCACAATTGTTGCAATACCTTAAGAAAATAGAAAACATTCATTTATGTTGCTGAATAGTTTACGAAAGATATAGGCATAAATAAATGGAAAGCAAATGTATACAAAAGTATGTTTTATTTATAGTAACATACAATCAGTAACAAAAGAAGTGTTAACATTCTTCAACAATTTAGATAGGGAACAAACAATTTATTTGTCTTTTAAAGCCTATTCTAAAAAAAGGGAACACTTTCTTTTTGTTTCTTACAGAGAATCGTAACTATAATTTATCTCTGCCTTTTCAAATGTCCCAATGGAAAGAACCATTTAAAGGAAATGTAAATACTTTTAGGATGTATATTAGCAATAACCACTTTTACAATGAATAGGATAACAGTAGATGAAAGAGAAAAAACTGATAAATATGGTAGTGAGAATGAGATGAGAAACCAGATTTTTATTATTCTGCTTGTCAAGTACTTGGTCAAACCCTTTACTGTTGTATTCGTTCAAAAACTTTTCATGAACCCTTTCCGGGCTCATTTTATTTTTGGATCATGGATAAAAAAAATCAATTTTTTTATGCTTATTTTCAAACATACATATTAAACATAATAGCATCATTCGCATACAAAATTTCTTAAAACTTGTAAAAATTTTATTAAAATAAAAAACCTACTTAAGGTATCCGACTACTTGCGACAACTTTTTTTTTAAATAATAGATATATTTAGATTTTTTTTGTGGTTTTTAGATTTATTTAGTACATTTTAAGAAAAAAAGACTAAAATTAAGAATTGAAATATAAATAATTACTACTAAAATGGGAAAAAATGGGTAAAAATTGACAAAATATTGCATAAACGGGGCCCGCTCTGTACAAATAGTAAGTGAATAAATTCTCAATTTTTCAATTTTGATGTATTACTTTGCTATTTCTTTTTGAAGTGACTTTCCGGATAGGCGATATTTTAATTTTAACAAAAACTAGAGCCCTTTATCTAAGCTGTTATATGAAATTGCTTAAAAAAACAGTGTTTGTATTCACATAAAGAACTGTAAATTTTGTAATAAAACAGTGATTGATAACTCTGAAGGTTAAAACACTTCTGCTGTTATACAGAAAATACACACAAAATTTCAGCAAATTATTTTAAAGACTTTTTGAGCAATCGCTTTCCCGTTTGAGTTTTTCGGAAAAAACACATTTCGAGAAAAACGCATTTTAAAGTTTGACATCTTATGTAAAGTTATGGCATCTGCTTTTACTAAAACACCTGTGGTTTTTGTTTTAGTGAATGGAAAATTAAAATCTAGGTATTTTTATAAAGCTAATAAGATGGCCTATTAAATAAAATCATAAAATTATTTGTCCATTTTTTTAAAAAAATTATGATTTTTGGGTAGTAGGATTCCTTAAATAAATGACCTGCAAAGCTGGCTTTCTGTATGGCAGAAATCACTAGACTTTGAAGTTAATTTACGCAAACCATAAATACAAAGCTTAGAATACCTAGCTATTTTCCTGAATTACCAATTTTATTTATACCTTTCGCATTTACGTAAGTGATTAAGAAATTATTAATCAAAATTTGATCATGTATGATAAATTCGAAAAAACATGGTTACTGCCCATGGCATAACCCAACATCGCAATCTGGACAGTAGATACTTGTTTTTCTCTTCTCTCCTTCTTACCTTCACTGTCAATTTTTTAGCAGCATATAATACACTGCCATGTTGGATTAGTTTTCTTCCTTGTCGAGGAAAGTAGTCAACTAAGTGTTTTTCAGATAAACATGAAGAGGGATGCCCAGCAGAAGGGTGCCCTCTTTTTGCAGAAAATTCCACCGAGCGATATTTTTCAATTATTCGAAACAGTATAAAACACATGGGAAATAATTCGTTTAAAGACCAATTGCACAGTGTGCATTTTCATAATGCCCTAGCAAAACTCGGATGAGCCAGGATGGTATGTTTCGCTTACCCAAGCTCAGCTCGGAAAAAACCGAGAAGGGGTTAACTGAACAGTTCATTCCAACCGTTTGTAGTTTTTCACTGCAGCAAATGAGTTAAGGATCCATTCGGACGGATTTAAAACGAGAAATGGATAAATTATGATATTAGTGTCACTTAGATTAGAATACATGTATAAAATTATTTTAAGAATATTTTGACAAAATTTATTTAAAAAATATTTCAGCAAAAATTAATTTAGAATATTTTTTTTTCCAAATTTTCCTTTGTGAAAAATGCTTCTATTATAATAATATTTTGCCTGTATATAGCTCAGACCTCTGTACAGAGGCTCAACTAGAATTTTTGAAATATATAACTTAGAAGTGGGTTTATCCATATTTTACGACAACAGAAGGGAGCAATTTTAAGAAAAAAACGCCGATAATTATTTCAATGAGTGGTAACTCTGAAAATAATGTGAATTTTTCAAAAATTCTAGTTCAGCCTCTGTAGAGAGGTCTAAGCTATATACAGGCAAAATAGTATTATAATAGAAGCATTTTTCACAAAAGTAGAACATTTGAAATAAAGATTATTCTAAGTGAATTTTTTGCCAAAATATTGTATTTAAATAATTTTTTTTTGTCAAAATGTCCTTAATACAATTTTATACATGTATTCTAATCTAAGTGACACTAAATATCATGACAATTATCCTTTTATGCGCTTTTTTAAAATCACTGTTCCGAACGTAGTTGGATACCTTAAATGTGTGTGAATAGTCGTATATCTTATTTATTCATTGGTTCGTTAAAAGTTATAATCTCCTCTATCACTGTGCCCTAATATATAGTTGAATTCATGCTTTTTTTATTTAACATTAACCATTTATTTGGAAAAAGGATTTGACTTTCTTTTTATTCATTGATTTGAGCTTTACGATTGCAAAACGTCCAGTTTAATTTCTGTTATCTATGAAATCCGAAAAAAGAAGAGAATCACTTAAGTAAAAAGTATATTATGTATAACATTGGAGTATTTATTAGATAAAGAAGTATATGTTATTAATAAGTTATTATTTCTATTAATGCGATATTTAAAACAGTAAATTTCTTCAAATGAAGATAGTCAATTATATTTTATGCGTTTTTGTGTGAATTAAATTAGCAAAAGCATTGTGATCAATACTAACATCACTAAATGTGTTTCTTTTTCATTGGTGATTTTTAATATTTACTATGAAAATTTTTCGTACAAAATACCATATAATTTATCCATTACTACTATTTAAACTATTTTTCAATGTGTGATTTTATTGATTTAGCTTTAAGTTTTTTTTAAAAAAAATAAATCATTTTTTTTTAATTTTTTTTTTGAAAAAAAAGAGAGAATAAATAGATAAAGATGGTTTTTAGAGATAAATAAAAGACGTATTAATTTTTTTCTTATACTTTAATTATTGAAACTGGACTCTTTTAATACATACTAATTGTAGGATATGTATTTACTGAAAATAATTTGCACTTTTTGTAATGGTCAAGTTCCTAAAGAAATCAAATAAACCTGTTAAAGTAGTATTTTTACAAAAACAGTGAAAAAATTCAGTTTGTTTAAAAAAATGCATTCCAATCTTTACCCAGACATGGAATCATAAATATTTCTATATTTAGCTTATTTAAAGAGAAAAATAAATTTATCAAATTTAATGCAACAATGATAAAAAAAATCTTAATTGTTTTCATTTTGAACATTAAAAAATAACATGATAAAATTTATTTTGAATTGAAAAAGTATTAAATATTAATTTATTGTTATTTATAATGTATTTACGTACTTTTTATATTTCGGTTGTAATTTTTTTTATCATTTCATCTCTTCTATATTTTCCAAATTGAAAGAATATATGTATATACCTATTTTCATATTACTATTGTAAAAATTTACGAAAAAGAAAATATTCGTTTAACGTATAGTTTATCTACATAAAAAAATCCTTATTCAAAGATTTCACCCAAATGAAAAACAAACTTTCTTTCAGAATAAAATTATATCACTTATTCTTTTCAGCCTCTAAAGTAGTATTAAATTATCTTCCTAATAGTTAAAATTTACTTTAAATTTGACCTAAGCCCTTGACCAAACTTAATCTTCATTTTTTTTTATTTCAATCTAAATTTACAATCCAGCCCATGAAAATCATAATCAAATACTTCATAAGATTCGCATGAACAGATAAAAAGATATCTTTAGTGGTGTTTGAAATTATGCAAAAAAATAAACTGATAGATAAGGATTTTTTTATAGAGATGTTCACTACATTTCGATAAAAACTTAATTTTCTTCACAAAATAATTTCTCCCTTTTATCCCCAAAGATGTGTGTATACAAATATCACTAATGTAATACACTAAAATAGTGGTTCTTAAACTGTAGACCGCGAACCCCAGGAGCTCCCAGAACTATTCTAGGGGTTCTGCAAATGCCTAAATTAAAGTTCCCTCTTTTACACACTAAGAAAAGTCTCGTGGAAAAATTCAAATATGTGTCATTCTAGACTATGTAGATCACTAAATTGCCCCCAATGAAAAAACTACTAGAACATGTATTCAATTTTTTGTTGTTTGCAACTTTATAGCTATTACTACAACATTATATTTTCAAAAAATAGTAGAAACACATGTGCAAAGATTAAGAACATGGAGGAAGGTTCGATCTGAGTACCTTCCGTTCCGAAAAAGAGTATTTTAGCAACCACGCCAAAACGATCGTCATCGTGTGGAGGCTATTACTGGTTTATCTAGATATCACACCACCACAAACTGAATTCATAGCTCTTCATTATGATAACGATAAGTACAGAAGCCATCTGGAATGCGTAGAACCGAAATTGAGACTGCAGATTTCAAATATTACATCTTATATAACATCACTTGTAAAAGAAAAGCAACCCCATCTCCTTCTCTTTAAAAACTTTAGTTTAGTACATTATTAATTTATTTGAATATGGTATTTTGTAATATTTTTAATTACGTTTTTAACGTTTCCTTAAAGAAAAAAAATTGTTAAAAAAAGTTTGTATACGCTGCAGAGGCAGCTCTAGGAAAATTGAGGAACCTTTAAATCGTTCAGTCATGTGGTAGAAGTCAGGTAGTGGTGCTCAAAATTTTGGGATTTTTTTTAACGCATTTATATAAACACCCAACTCTTTTTACACGATTTTGAAATAACACGGTTCACCAACATACTTTTTTACACGTTATAGCACGAGTCTACCCCCCCTCCAACATTTTTTTTAATTCTTTTTTGGGTGTAATCAGAAGAGTGGGTTTTTGCCCACATGGTAAGTGATTTGGTCTACCAGGGTTGTTTTTTTTGCATTCGGGAGGAGGGAAGACCAGAATTTTATAATCATATTTTTCTTTATTTTGTTGTACTTGAACACATGTTAGAGCCAGTGGAGTAACGGATAACATTAGGGAACCTTGCAAAGTCAGGTTTTTGGGCCTCAAGTTGGATTTTACTATGAGTAGGTACTTGGCGGCAGTCAGGCCTGGGCCTCCCAGCAATGCGGAGTTTGTGGGGGTGTACGCTACGCCACTAGTTATAGCCCAATTGTAGAATGTACTGTGAATGCGCGGGAATGTAAAGATGTAGTGGTTTTTACGCCCACACACACACTTGCGAGTGGGACGGAGTGAACGAAGGTAAGTGGCCTGTTGTGAGTTTCCCATATTATCGAGTATTTTATAATTAACTTATAATAATAGTATATTTTAAACTCAAACTGTGGCGGCCCTGAGGGGCAGGGGTCCACGCCCCCCCCAGAATTTTCCATTGGGCGCTGAGGTGCATGAGCAGTTCCCATCAGGTAGTCATTTTAAACTAGACCCTCAGTGAAGTTCCCCAAACGTTTTGGGACTCATTTATCGACATACTGCAGTTGGGGTGAAAGGGGGCGATCTTGCCCCGCCCAGGAATAGAACCCGACCCTTTTAAGCATGATACCTACCCTGAACACTGGGCTTTGAAAAAGGGGTAAAAAGTCCTTTTTATATATAAAGAAAACCCCCAAGTAAAAATTTTGGAGTGACGAGTTTTTAGATGACTTAAGAAAACATAAACATTAAACCACACGTATGAATATGTTGAGTGCCGAGTAGCAGCGAGGCTACAACACACAGCATTTTGCTTTTCATTATAATTATTTTTTTGTTATATATATATATATATATATGTGTGTGTGTTTGTGTGTGTGTGTGTGTGTGTGTGTGTGTGTGTGTGTGTGTGTGTGTGTGTGTGTGTGTGTGTGTGTGTGTGTGTAAAAGCGAAAAATAAAAGATGACAAACGGATTCTTTGCTTTTGAAAGAAAATTTGCTTCTAGTTTTATTGCGCCTCAAGTAACACTCCAAACAATTAGAAATTTAACACCGAATCCAATTAGAAATGCGCCCCGTTAACTTGGTTTCTGCGGCGATAAACATTCTAGGTAACATTTTACGATAAACATTTACATCGAATTTATTCCAGTAATAGTTAAATAAGTACACTTTTTATTTCCTATCTTAGCACTGTTGAAGTGATTAAAATTTATTTTTACACATCGAAGCATTTAACTGCCTTCGAGGAAATAAAAAGAAAAATCAACGAATAAAAGTGTGGAAACATTTCCATCCTCATTACTTATCCCCCAAATTATTAATGATAACCCATTAATTACCTTAAATACATGATTAGTAGTTCATTTGCAAGGAACTCATTTGAATAACATTTAGAATGGTACCTAATAAAACACATTTAGCAATTAAAAGGATACTAATTATCTACGCTTCAAAAAATTCTCTATTTTTACCTCAGAGCACGATAAATGATATTTTTTTGAATAACATATTTTGCTTATTAATTAATCTGAAAATCTTTAGAACAATCTTATTGTTTAAGCCAGTGAAGTATTTAAATGAATCTTTAGGAATAATAGTTTATCATATGTGTAACCTTTATTTCAAATGTTTACCTTAAAAAAAGTTGAACAATTACTTTTATTAAACATTTCGTGCTGACAAATTGTGGAAACGAAGGATGGAGACCAAAAATTATTTTTAGTGTTTTATAATATGATGTGAGAGAAACTCCGTACCTGTTCAGCTTTATAGTATTTAATTTGAAATGGACATCTTTTTTCAATTTTCTTTTTTAGCTCACAATCTCTATATATTTATTTATTTATATATTTATTTTTTATTTATCTTTTCAATCTTTAATAAAATACGTCTTAAAGCTCTCAATTGAGCTGAAATTTTATACACAGGATTATTTTGGATGACAATACAATAAAATAATAATAATTAATAAAAATTAATTGATTAAAACTAATTATTTAAAGAATTACAAGTACAACTCCGTTGGCATCATTTTTGGCGACTTGTGTCAAAACTTGAAAAGGTTTTTTTCTCACGTGTTTAAGTACTCAGTTGAACTGAAATTTATATACACGATTGTTTTGGATGGCAATACGATACTTAAATGATAATTAATAAAAATTAATGACCACTTAATGTTGTGATTCTGTCCTATGTATATACATATTTATATTAATTGTAACTATTTAATAAAAAGTAGCTGAAATAAAAATTTTCTTCTTAATCTAAATAGGAATTGACTTAATTTTTTTTATATTACTTGTTTTTGCCAGCTACTTTTTATCCCTTTTTAAGGACATGGGAAGTATACTTATCATGAACTTCATTTGTTTTTAAATGTCCGTAGGAAGCTATTTTCCTTCCTGTTATTTGTGCTTCTAGCTCTTCGTCTATCACTACTATCATTGTGCAGATTTTCAAGTCATAAATGCAAAAGGACACCCTTTCAGTTTCATGAGCAGCAAGTAAGAGGTTACATATCATATTCGATTGATTAAGGTTAGTAATCATATGCCAACATAACAAAATGCATAGTTGTTGCTGCAAGTTATGTTTGTACAGCTTGTGAGGTTTCTCTATGTATTGATCCTCGTTTTCTGAAATTTCATAAAAGTTTTGTAGAAATTCTTAAATCTTTTAATAAAAATTATATTATTTTTTTTATATATATTTTTAATTTTCAAATTATACTTTATGAATATGTGATGGAATATAAAAAGAAATGTAAAACATACGATGTCCTACCTTCCAATAGATCCCAGTAGGTGTCGGAAACATATTTCACACAAAAATTGTCTTAAAAATCAAATTAATGTTAGATAATACGCTAAATGAATTTATTATTTTTTTGTATTAAGTTCAATCCCAAAAATATTTGAACATAACATTGTCAAAAAAGATGGCAATATAAAGGGTTAATGTAATTACAAACACAAATTTTAGTCCCCAATGGCTGTAAGGATAAATATAAACACAAATATATATATATATATATATATATATATATATATATATATATATATATATATATATATATATATATATATATATATATATATATATATATATATATATATATATATATATGTTAAATATTCAAGCACGTAAAAAATATTTATAATACATTGCTCCTAGAACCATTTCATGGTTTTTGAATCTTGAAATTATTAAGCATTTCAAAAACTTTTTACTCGTTTAAGAAATGTCAATCATTAAGTTTTTACTTATTGAAAATATATTTATATTTATGATCAATGTTTTAATATTTAGTGCTATAAAGTACCAACTCCATTATATATCCTAATTAATTTCTACCTTTCCGATAGAATTTTTTCTGTCAAAACTAATAATACCCTCTCAAATACTAAAACAATTTTTGCTGGGGTCTCACAAGTTACCTTGTTTCTCCCTCGCTCTTCAACATCTATGTCAGTGACATTCCTATCACTAACAACACTGAAACTTGCATGCAGGCTGACGACACAGCGATACTTTGTCAGAACAAAGAACCTGCCTTCATCTCATACCGGTTGATTCAAAACTAGTGTGACCAATTTTTAAAGCATATAACTATTTATGGTTAATTTCTATTGTTTTATTAACGGCTTTATTTAAATACGAAACATTTAAATTACTAATCTAACCATTTTTATTAGTGGAAGTAAATTATAGTACCGAAATATCATCCTCAAACCCGGAACAAAATTTAAGGCTTTTGAAGGATGTTTGTAGAATTTCTATCATAAATAAGGCATTTAAAAATCAGAAAAGACATTTTTGTAATGCTTTACTTTTTAAACTTTGAAACAAAATAAAATTTGGCTCTCAATCAAAAGCTCCAGGGAAAAAATGTGAACGAAATTATGTCCTTAATGAAATAGAATAAAAGAAGTTGAAAATAATTATCGCTGTAGAAAATCCTCTGCTTCAAACATCTTTGCTAAGAAACTACTGATATCGCAATCGACAAATTGTCGTCAGATAAAGAAAATTGGTTATAAAAAGGTGAATAAACCAGTCTGCAAAGACCATAGAAAAACGAAGAAAACGCTCTTGGCCTCTGTATTTAATGTTACTCAAAGGTTTATAGAAAACTTGGATAACTTCGGATAAAATACTGTTTCATATGTCATTTACAACTGGTGAATCGAAGAAACAACATATTTCACGCGAAAAGCGTCGCAAAGACGAAGCTCTTTTGGAAAAGGCAATTAAGCCGTCAGGTGTTATGGTATGGATGGAAATGTCCTCTCAAGGCTTAACAAAACCATTTTTTGTGTCAACCAAAGGCTAAAATTGATGCTACATACTATTAGAAAAAAGTTTTGAAGCACATTATCAAAGAAAGTAAACGTCTTTACCTTCGAGGAAAGTTTTCCTTTCCCCAAGATTCTGCACCATGTCATATTGCAAAATAAACTATAAAATGGCTAAAAAATAAAAGAATTTTTCTTCCTTATGATAAATAGCTATTATAACCCCGATTGTGCTCCTTGCGAATAATTTTTATGGGAATAATTAAAAAAACAAACAATTAAATAGATGTAAAGTAAGAACTCTCCAAAGGCTTCAAAAAGCAATTAAAGAGGAAGTTAGAAAAATTCCCTCCAAAATGTTCAAGAAAGCTCTTTTGGCTTGGCTCAACGTTTACTTAAAGTGTACTATTCTAAAGGAAGCCACACTGAAAATTTCAAGTAAATAACTCCATTCAATAAAAATGTATAATGCTCTCAAAATGGTCACACTATTTTTGAGTCAACCGATATATGATCCCACGATACCTAAGACAGCTTGGCCACTGGTTTACTAAGTGGAAAATAGCCATCAACACTTCAAAAATGGAAGCTATTGTTTTTACTGAATACAAAAAAGCTCCAGATATATACATCAGTGAGAATAAAATCCCCTGGTTCAAACAAGCTAAATACCTAAGAATTATCCTTGATAAAATTTCACTTTCTAACAACATTTAACTTTTATTAGAAAAATTTTTTTTTAAAAGCCACTCTTAAACTCCACCCTTAATTTCCAGAAAATAAAAATTAAGTATTAGAAACAAAATGCTTATCTACTTACTCATCCTCAAACCAATCCTGATCTACTCCTGCTCTATTTGGGAACATACAGCAAAGACCCATATTAATTATTTAAAAAATGCTCAAAATTTGATTGTCAGGCAAATTCTTCACGTTCGCTAGTTTATGAGAAATGTAGCCGCAAGTAAAATACCCACTATTAGACAGACGATCATGAGAAATTCTACCAACATCTTTAATAAAATTGACAAATCGACAATAAATCGATCCCTGGCATCGAAAAATATCCTTTGATCTTAATCTCCACAGACCCAGAACAATCCTAAATGAGCCTACTTTTCTTTAATTCCTGCGCTTTTATCTATATTATTTATCTTTTAATTTTATTCTGAAATTCTCCCCATTTCCTACCCTAATAATTGGTCGAGCTTCTCACCTAAACTTAAATGCAAAAATACCTGACATCTCTGATTAGCCATTCACAGAAGCTCCACTTGATACCAACTCATTTTAACTTTTTACATCTGAATATTTTCTCTCTTTATCTCGGATTCTTTTGTTGTAATCAGTTTGTCTAGACATTTCTCCACCCACTCAAATCACGAAAGAAAAAAAAAAAATTCTTAAGTCTAGATTTTTTTTATTCAAATTTTTATCTTTATTTTATTTTTATTTGTAAATTTATTCATATCCAAGTAATTTTCTTTTTATTACTTTTCATTAGTTTTGTTTAATTAAATTTGACAAATTTAAAAAATAAATTATACGTATTATTTGTTAAAAAGGGCAATTTGAAAGCGTTTTAATGTCATCTAAAATGTTCTGAAAGGAGATGAAGGTTCGAAAACTACGTGCTCCAGCCACAACAAACTACAAAATACAATATGATGAGAAAATTAAGTTGAGCTATATATATATCTATATCTATATCTATCTATCTATCTATCTATATCTATCTATCTATCTATCTATATATATATATATATATATATATATATGTATATATATATATATATATATATATATATACCTTAAACTTATTAAAAAGATTCTATTTTTCGAATTATCGAGGCTGGTGTTAAACATTTCGTTGTGGTACTATAAAAAAATATTTACGCTAACAATCTATAAATGTTAGTCATATGGTTATTACCACGATTAAATTGTGTTTCTTATTAATAGCCATTTATTTTCGTCAAAGTAAGGGTACTGCTTTAAAAGTTCGTTATTTCAATTAAAAAAATTGGTTCTCAGAAATAAATGTCAAATACTTAAACTGGCTCTTAAGTTAAATTTCGTACTTCTAGACTATTTCAGATCAGAGAAAATAATTATTTATTCAATTAGTTTCTTAACGATTCTACTATCTAAATTTATATTGTAGCACTTCGGAATGATTTCAAAAAGTTAAACATCAGAATATTTTATTATCGTTTCCAGTTTAAATTCTTAATATATATTCTGCCAATATTAATTTCCAATAATATTGTTTCCATATGATAAATAACTCCAAAAAATATTGCTTAGATATATATCTTAATACGTTTCAGCAATACACAAAATTTGATTAAATTTAAAAGCTTACCGATGTAATGTAAATTAATTTTCTTACATGTGTAAGTGTTTGCATGCATGTTTATGATTATTATACGCTGTTTATTATCCATTTGGTTGAATAATATTTAATCTTTATAAAATTTTAAGAATTCAACTTAAGAAAACATTGGTTTTGCTTAATATTGAAGATTAAAATTCATTCTTGTAAAACTAAAAAAATATTATTTTAATATGTTGTAAAGAAAAATAATTTCCATATATAAAATTCGGGAAAACATTTCGATGCATTAAAATAAAACTGTAAAAATAAAACTATGTATAAAAATATTTTGAATACATTTTAAAACAACACAAAAAATGCTTTTCTGAAATGATATCTTTTAATGGAATTTTCATTTTCGCAATTCTGGAAATGTAATTGGAAAAAAACTGAATACATTTATACTTGATTTCTCTTCCGTATAAATGTTTGCATAAGAAATGTTTTTATTGCTTTTAGTTGTAAAGAACGCAAAGATTTAATGTTAGTAATATAACAGTCGCTTATGAAATCAATATTAAAACGCATGTACGAGAAGAATAAAATATTTCGGAATAAACATACAAAAAAACCGTTTTATTTTATCAATCAGAAAAGATAGAATGGTTGTAAGTTAATGCGAATGAATTTAAAAGACAAAAAATTATTTAAAAGTGTATAAAATAAGAAAAGAAAAATTCATACCGTTTTAGAGTTTACTGTTTTCATTACGAATACATGCATTTTAAACGTTTAGATCCCTTTTATATTATAAAAAACTAATATTTATCTTTAAAATGTGATGTAATTTCTAATTTTTTGTGTAATTACTCTGAGGATAAGAGACTACGTTATTAAAAATTGCAATACAGAAATTCTCTTTTTTTTCTCTCTCACTTTATTTTTCCTAGTTAAATTGGTATTTCTTTATTAAGCTGCGTAATAGATAAAGAAAATATATTAATAACAAACAACCCTTTTCATATATCGCTTATGTATTAAAAACCGTGAGCTTTTTTTCTTTACTGCAGACTTAAAATACCAGAGTTCATAATATAAGCTTATTCGTAGCTTATAGGATTTGATAAAGTTTAAAAACATTTTTTACTACTTTTGTATTTATTTCAAATTTTGAATAACGTTTTAATCTTTCAGCTCAATAATATTGTGTTTTGGAGTTCAAACTAGTGGATTAGGTTACTATATAGCTTAATGAAATTTCTTCTTGCAAAAGTGCTCATTTTAAAGGGAAATATTAATAAATTATTCGTTAACTTTGTGTAAAAATATATTTTAAACAAGATATGTATTTTTTATTTTTTATTTCTTTTTCTTAAATTACATCAAATTCATTCTCTTTTCCATCCAATGTTGCCACTATTGTTAACTGAAAAGAATCCTTTAACTCACACACACAAATTAATTTTCAATAGAAAAATGCTTGTGTGTTTCGAATTTACAATGTTTGATGTATAACACAGCTTACAACAGGAAAAATTAAATAAAATAAAAATGAAGCACATGGAAACTAATTTTGCTATGTTTAAAATGCTTGGTTAATCCAGTGATTTTGTTGCAAGAATATAATAGTAAGAGGTTATGCTTTTTGCTATTTTAAGAAAGGAAAATATACAAATACTATGAAGCTGCACTTGATAATGGTTCGAAATAATTGAAGATCAAATGCATTATTCAACAAAATAGAAATTCTGAGAATAATGGGAAATATATTTTGTTTGAGATGCTAAAATTAACCTATACGTTCTATTATTTGATAAGAGATTAATAATATAAAATATTTATTTAATTCTACAATACTTTTCTAATCTCTTTACTTGTCTCCTATAAACTCATAGTATATAGAATAGTTTCTCATATAAAATAAACAAAATATGTTTGAAAATTCTAGAAAAGCTTTTCAAGCATGTTTTTCTTTAAAAGAACAACTATGAGAAAAATAGAAGTTCTTCATACTAAGTATAAATGTGTTTAGAAATTAGAATATAGCAAAGTAATACAGATGAAGAGAAGAATATTTATTTTGGTAAGGGATATATTAAAATATTTTTCTGTCTCTATTTTCAATCAAAAATGTTCATAAGAAATTTCAACGATAATTTACACAATTATTGTTTCTGAGCATGACACTTTTACATGAACATTCGATACATAACCTAATTGCTAGACTTTCAAGTATGTGAATTTACGAAAAAGAAATGACTAATATCTAAATAAATCAGCGCAATGTTACGAAACATTTCTTTTTGTGGTACTAGGTCTTTATAATTAATGAAATATATTGATTAAAACTAATTATTTAAGAATTACAAATACAGCCACGTTGGCATCATTTTTGACGACTTAGCGACCCTTTTGGCGACTTGTGTCCAAACTTGAAAATGTTTTTTCTCACGTTTTAAAGCATTCAGTTGAATTGAAATTTTATAGGCACGATTGTTTTGGATGACAATACTATACTTTAATGATAATTAATAAAAAGTAATTACTACTTAATGTTGTGATTCTGTCCTATATATATGCATATTTATATTAATTGTAACTATTAAATAAAAAGTAGCTAAAATAAAAATTTTTCTTTGTTGATCTATGTAGGAATTGACTTAATTTTTTCTTATATTACTTGTTTTTCAGCAATCCAATCACAAAATCATACTAAGATTTATTAGAATATCCATAAGTAAAGCCTTAATTTCTGTTGAAGAAAATGTTTTTTTTCACCTATTATAGAAATAGTTATTACAATTTTAATAAACATATTTCCCATCTAAAAGCAAATTTTTTGTTTTCCAAAAATATCAAAATAAAACATATGCAAATTATTTTTCTTTCTTTCACTTTTTTCAAAAATAAATAAATAAATAACAATCCGATTTTCATCCAATTCCTATGAGAACTGAATATTTAATAATATAAAGTAATTGCTTGCAATGAAAAGCAAATTACACATTTCTTACGTTTATACATTTATTTATCTTATATTTTTAGAATTATACATTGTTTATCAGAATTGTAAGAACAATTTTCATCTAATATGAGCTACAGCTTTACGATCAAGAAAATAATTATACACAAATACTATTATTCTACGTAAGCAACATAGATCAAGAACTAGAAAATAACCCAAAGAATATAAAAAGACCCATTTTCATTCAATAAAAACGAAATCAAAAGTAAAAACATAGGTTTTGTCTAGCGTAGTCTGACTTTTAATTTTGAAAATATTTTTTAATAAGATTATGCACAATCAAAATTGAAAGCTTTTTTTAAATACAAAAATAAAACAAACTAAAATTCACATTGCTTTCAAAACATCCTGTTCAATTTTCAATT
This sequence comes from Trichonephila inaurata madagascariensis, assembly GCA_019973955.1. NCBI lineage: Eukaryota > Metazoa > Arthropoda > Arachnida > Araneae > Nephilidae > Trichonephila > Trichonephila inaurata. The sequence goes on along the minus strand of BMAV01002364.1, from coordinate 42,583 downwards.
TGACGCAAATCAATATACTTCATAATTTTTAAATCACAGCTCAAAAACAAGCGTTATTAAAATCCTTTGATTTTTTAACAATCAAATACCCCTTTTGAGGACAGATGGTATAAAATTGAATTTGGTCTGTTCAAAACAATCAACCTTAAGATATCCAACTACGTTCGGAACCGTTTTTTTCAAAAGCGTACAAACGAATTTTTAAAAATATTTAATTCACTTAGATTGGAATGCACATATAAAATTAATTTAAGAATGTTCTTAAAATTATTTAAATGCAATATTTTGGCAAAAAATGAACATAGAATTACTTTTTTTAAAACATTCTCCTTTTGTGAAAAATATTTTTATGATAATAATATTTTGCATGTATATAGCTCAGAGCTCTGTACAGAGTCTGAACTAAGATTTTTAAAATATATAACTTGAAAGCGGATTTTTTATCAATATTTTAGCAAAACAGAGGGAAAAATTTTAACAGATAAAAACAACAATTATTATTTCAATTTGTAGTAACACTGAAAATAATTGAACTTTTCAAAACTCCTAGTTCAAGCTTTCTGGAGAAGTCATAGCTATATACTTTCAAACTGTTAAAAGTTTGAGTGCTTCTCAAATTTTTCAACATTTGCAATCCAGTTTTCAATCATAATTTTCATCGCCTCCGCCTCCATACAATAATAATGTATTGAATTCAATAACGTACTTTGATGCTAAAGCTAAAATACTACTTTTTAATTATAAACCATACACATTATCAAGATAAGTGTTAAAATTTGTATATGACAAGCCTATGGAACTTACTAGAAATTATTAAACTTGTTCTTAACTTAGAACTTATGAATTAATTTTCAAATACATTGTGTAGTACTGGTACATTTATAAGTATATTACGTCATTGTAAATGTATATTTTATTTTTTATTATGTCAGATTGTGTTTTGTTTTGCTTAATTTCCGTAAATTAATAATTTTTTTAAATATATTTTATCTTCAGCTTTTCGATGTGGTCACGCCCCCTTTCTTTTTTTGCCAAAATATTGCGTTTAAATAATTTTATATTGTAATAATATTTTTTAAAAAATTTAATGCATGTATTCTAGTCTAAGTGACATTTAATAATAAATAATATATAGTCATTTGAACGTTTTTGCAAAATTACGGTTCCGAACGTAGTCGGATAAATAAGAATTAATGCATACTGTTACAGATTTAAGACCAGAAGCATCTTATTCTCTATCTGTAGCACTCAACAAGAAATACAACCATCTCAACAATGAAATCTTTCTTTTCCATTTGTAATAAGAAACTGATGCACCGAAGTGAAACATGCTTTGTGATAAGCAACTAAATATCTAATTTTAAACAATGAAGACTCCTCCACATCCCTGCATAACTCCCGTCATTATTCATTCAGTGATGCGATGTCAAACAATATTAGCTTGATTTATAATGCTTCAAAATGTCTCATAAAGCGTGAAAGAAATATGATGTCGTCCAAATTACTACAATGCATTGGGAAAGGTTACAGGAGGGTTAAGCATTAAAATCTGTCTCGAGCATCGGAGGAAGATTTGCCATTCATTATCACGAGTAACTTTGACTCTAGAGAGTGTAAGAGACCTCACTAATAACGATAAAAATGATGCTCTGTTCGTCGTACTCCATAAATGCTTCTAGTGATATATGAATGAATTAATTCTTCCGATAAAATTAGAAGTTCCCTGAGATGATGGAATTTTGTTCCTGATCTTAATTGGAGTTTGATTATTTACAATATTTTTCCGTATTTTGTTTCTGTTTATTTCATGACAGGTTTCTGAGTACTTTCATTTGATTAGTAAATACTGTGTTAAATTAAAAAGTATAGACGATTGTTTTTTCAAAAGCAATTTCTTAAATTTTAAAATTTGATATCCAATTTTTTGAAATGCCTGATTGAAATTTCAAATTATTTAATATTATTTGTGCCCAGTTTTATAAAGTTTTTATTAATTGATTCATTTTAGAACTTTCAATTTTTTTTGTGATTCTTACTATTAGCTCACTCTCTCCCTATGTATTTTTTTATTTATATGCATATCTTGTTCAATTGTTCAAATTTTCAATCATTAATAAAATATTTTTTTATTCTTCCACTTAAGTTCAAATACATTTTTTAAACTTGCAGTTGATGGCCCTTGATGTTGTTACAGTTTATTCAAATATTATTTCATTAATTAAATTAAAATAATTAATTTTAGTTTTGTATGAGAGAGAAAATTAAACTTGTTCCGAATGAAGGCAATAGATGGCGGCAGCATACATTGATTATTGCAAAGAAATTCGCTTTCTATTTTGCCACTTAATATTGTGATTCTATATCACAAGTATATACATATTTATATTTATTGTAATTATTTAATAAAAAGTAACTAAAATAAAAATTTTCTTTGTGGACCTAAGTAGGAATTGATTAAAAAATTTTTATATTACTTGTTTTTGAAGCTACTTGCGACGAAAGTAATTCTCAGTAATCCAAAAATAATAAGTAAAAAGAGGTGTTTATGAATAATATGTATGTCTACATAGATGATCTGTAACCTAATTACGATTAAAGAGCACAATTTTCCTTATTTTGAAATTTTGATTCTATACAAAATTTCAATATAGAACGTATACAAAACGCAATTACGTAAACAGGAACGTTCATAAAAGAAAGAAAAATAACTCACAAATCAATTGGCAGCAAAGATTAAAGATTCTTAGGTTGTTATGATATTAGTTTATTTTGTCGTGTAATAATATATATTTCTGTGTTTTCCCTTATGTTTTGTGTTTTTGTTAAGTATAATTTTGTGACAATAGTAAAGCAAGTATATTTTTGAGCAAATGAAGACAAATATCTAATAATGTCACATAATTCTGTGGAAATAATTTTATTTTATCCCAATAAAATTTTTTTTAAAAAACCTACACATTTGTATGCATTTTTATTTATTTCAGTATGTATTTTTATTTATGTATTTTATATATTTTATGCCTAAACAAACTAAAATGAACAGTTACATATTATTATTTATTCCTATAAAACATATAAGGATATTCTGTAAGGATTAAGCAATGTAGAAAAGAATAAATGTTGTTTCAAAATATATTTGTGAAATGATTTGACATAACAAATGTTTAAAAAACTTGTGGAAAAATGAAGAATGTTGTTAAATAACTAAGGTAGAATAATTATGCAAAAATAAATCATACTTTGTTAATGTGCTCAAGTTCTAGAAGAATATTCTTCCATATTTATACTCTTTTGTACAATTTGAAAATTATATTCACAAAAAATTACCGCTTTGATAGTTGGATATATGTTAAAATAATTTAATATGAAACCAAAAGGAATTATTACATGTTTTACATCTGCGTTGGGAATTTTCAAAACTTTTCTCAAATCAAGCTAACAAAGCCTTCCTGGGGTCTAAAGAAATTCTTCCCCGATTTTTTACGATTGCTCCAGAGTCAGAACACGGGGCTCCCTGCGAGCCATAAAGCTTCCTATCAGTGTCCTGCTGTGTGGTTTTCACCGTCCCTAATTATCTTACAAGATGTTAAACCTTTAAAAGGGGAGAAAGAATTTCAGAATTATACGGCTCAACCGCTTTTGAGAACCATACTTGAGGGCGAAAAAATACGTGCGGTGCATTTTCGAAGCCTCTTTACAATGACGGAATTTTACGTGTGAAACGCTTGGAGAGTTAAATCAGCATTAAACCAGGAATCCCTAACTCAAAATTTTAACTTGTGTTAATACAAAAAATTTCCTTAAATCAAGCATTCGAGGTAAACTAAAATATATAAACAATTTCCTTTATCCTTATACCAGTATCGTAATAACTATTTATGCGTCAAAATAGAAGAAATACACTAATTTATAATATATTTTATGTAAATTATTGTTAGCATTTCCTATTTTTTGAAATCTTAAGCACAACGCAATATGTCACAACCATTTATACAGCCCGGTGGATGTACTTCTTTATTATTTAGTTTACAATGAAAATTTATTATTCCATAGCTGTTTCTCAGTAAAATTTATATTTTCTGAATATTTATCATCAATCAAAATTTTTGAATAAACTATTTCAATAAAAAAAATCTTTTTGCAGTCATCTAGTTATTGATTTGCTTAATAACAACATTTTGATTTCCATAATAAAACATTCAAGATTTATCTTAGAAATAGATCTTTATTAGAGAATCTTTATTATAGAGGTAATATAAAATTTTTTGTTGGCTGACTAAAAAACTCTTCTTCAAGTTATATATTTCCATATTTTGCAAAAAACTGATGAAATATGTAAGACCAATTTTTTTTTATTTATAAAAAAACTATAACCCTCTCAATTTCATCTCAAATTTGAAATCTGTTTAAATTACTTGGGCAAGTGATATCAAATAATTTAATTAATAGAATCAAAAAGTCAATTTTTTTAAAGCAATGATTTTATTCGACACAAAATGTCTTCAATTTATTCAACTTTGTCCATTTTGATTCTATTCAAAATATATTTTTCTATACAAATTAAAATATTTCTATGTTTTCTAACTATATCATCGTTGCTCGAACTGTGGGGTGTGCACCCCTACAGGCACATGATAAACTTTACAAGGGGGGGCATATCAAAAGTCAAACCAAAAGATTATTTTAAAAAATTACTAATTTACTGAAAGGAAGCTAAGCAAAATACTTTTTAACATAATAAAAAAGAAATATGCAATTGCACTGATATAATAAACTTTTAAATGTATGAATACTGGACAATGTATTTGATCATTAATTTAACAATACTAAGTTAAGAACAAGTTTAATAATTACCAGTAACCCCACGGGTATGTCATAAATAAAATTATATACAAAAATTACTACTTATCTTGATAATATGTAAGGTTTATAATTTATATATGTGTCGAATTGTGTAGTTTTAGCGTCAAATTATGTTATAATTGAATCCAATACATTGTAACTGTATGGAGTGGGGGGAGGGGGATGAAAATTATGACTAAAAATTGGGTCACAAGTATTGACGGTTTGAGAAGCAATGAACTATATATGTAACCCAGGGCGTAGCTACTACCGTATCAGCTGTATCAATGATATGGGGCCCCCAAGGTACTAAGGCCCCACCACGTATGAGTTAAAAATCATTAGGGGCCCCTAAAAATGTCTCCAAGGAATTTTTATACAAGGACTATTTAAAACAAGCTACGCCAATGATTATAGCTATATTTGATGTTTACGAAAACATGCAGTACATCTACTGCTATCATTAATCGAGTTTATTGAAACATTGTTTTGAAATCATCGGATTGATAGCTTAAGTAGCAAAAAATTTGAAATGTGATTCCCATAATTGATTCAGTTCTATAAATGGCCAAAATTTAAAAAAAAGTAAGTCATGGTTTTTTGCAAAATTTAACTTTTTTTAATTTTTTTTTCATTTTATTTTCGGGCCCTGCCCCAATGAAAAATAAAAAGAAATAAGTATAAAGGGTGTGAAGGCCTGTCAAGGCGACTTGCTGAACGTTGGCAATGAATCTTCTTTAACGGTCCAAGGATATGAACTTGAGCGAGGTCAGGGCTGTAGGGAAGGTGTCTTCAACGACTTCCATAGGAAATGTTTTTTAAGTCTTGAACATCTCCTTTGACTTGTTAGAATTAGGCTCACCAAATTCATTTCCTGGACATTATATACATTCAGTACAATTTACTTTATTGCTGATGAATTTAGATTGGGAAATGTTTTCGCAATAAAAACCTTATCAAACTTCTTACACTTATTTTATACCACGTTTGTAACCTCTTTCTTTTAACTGATACTGTGTTGATTTATCACCCATCTAGCTCCATCTATCGGTGTAGAATTCTAATGCTATGATTGTCTTAGCTGTCTAAACATGGATTTTTTTTTCTCTCAAACAATTCACGCATGAGTAAAAGCTCTTAACAACTTATTTTTAAAGCATCTGCTTATTACATTATTTTTATTGATTTTTATTAAATGTTTTTCCTTATTCAAAGTGATATCTTTATTGAAATGCAGAAAAAGATATAATTAAATTCGACAATCACCACGTTTAAAATTGAGGAAAATGTTTCCTTTGGCGTGAAAGGGTTAACAATTCAGAAATCAATTAATGACAAGAAGAATAAAGTATAAATTCAAATGACCAGAATAAATAATTGAAAGGCATCGGGAATAATATCAACTCTTATATTGTGAATAAAGTTTAACGAGAAACCTAAAGTGCCACATCACTAAACAAAATAAATCTATTAAAATATAAGTATGCCTCTAAAAACACATTAAAAGGCTCAAGTGAGCAATAAAAGGCAATAAACTTCTGCATTGTAAAATAATTGATAAAAGAAACTTCTTCGAAAGTTTGATATAGTTTCGATACCTTCTTAAGTATTTGAATAATTAGTACTCGAGACGTACATTTCAAAAGGAAAGGTCATTTGCTCATAGTTTACACATTTTTGTTTCTTACGTCTGGTCAAAATTAGGAAATGTGAATGTAAAATGGGAATGGAATTTTTATAAACTATTAAAAGGAGTTAGAAGAAATAGATAAATAAGCATTTTAGCGCTAATGCATTCATTTCAAAGCATTGGAGTTATATGATATGAAACCTTATATTATAATGCAATGGAAAACTGCAGCCTTATTTATTTACATCATAGGTAGAATATAATATACTCAAGTGTTTTCCATAAACAACTTGGATCTATTTTTATGGGTTCGAGTCTGGTCGCTCCTAATGAGAAGGGTGCACCATTAGGAGCAACATGTTAAGCCAGTCGACACACAGGACGTTAGCACGGTGTTGAAATTTGAAATGAGAATGTCAGCTCAAGTGTTTTCCTTGTAAACTGAAAATGGTTCAGAAAAGCGAGGTCCGACTTCATTAGCTTCAGTGTTGCTTTTAAAATCAATGTAAATAAGCAATACTGAAACAATCAAAGACGTATTCTTCGAAAAATAGATCGATTCAAAATACCAATGTGTTTTATTATTTACATCAGTGATTCCCAAAGTGGTCTATATGGACCCCCAGGGGTCTATAACAACTTGCAAGGGGTCCACGTAAGTGAAAGAATAACTTGGGGGTCAACAAGATGTAAATGGGAGGGGGGGTCCATGATAGTGGCTCTCCTTAAGCCAGATCTTTAATCAAATGCATACCAGATTTTACCTATTTAACAGATTTATTTACTAAATTTAATGAGGTTAATTTGCAGTTATAAGGTAACAGCGTAAAAATTTTATTAAAACAAGGAAAATTTCAGCAATTATTTCCAGAATTAAGCTAAAGCAGTATAACATTGGAGGTTGTGAATTCTATCAGATTGTCACAGAAAATCCGTCGGGACATTTTAATCTACGGTCAACATTCAAATATCCTTTATTCAGATTTTGAAACTAGATTTGAGAATACTTTGACTATGGCAACACATTGGAGAAAATATTCATATTACAATATGAACTGATCAGAATAGGCACTAACGAAGATCTAAAGTAAAGTTTAAAAATGGATACAAGCAATTTCGGCTTTAAAAATACATGCCTGTTATGGAATATCGTGAGAAAGGTTTTCATTGGTTCAATCTTGAAAAAAAAATAAAATAAAGAAGACAGGAGAAAAAACTGGTCATTACTAACAGAGGAAATGTAGGACTAAACCTGAAAATATTGATACCAAATGTTGAAAATTTGTTATTGAACCACCAGATTCATCCTTCTCATTAAATGCATTTGCTTTTGTTCACAGTAACTTTATGTATTAAAATCATTTTAATCTAAGTATCTAACCTGTGCTTCTTAAGTTTTTTTTTTAATCACTATACTTCAATACAGTGAGAAATTTAATTATTTGAAAGTAAGTAGTTCTATACTAGTTGTGTAAAAAGACATTTAAGTTGATAAATTTGTAAAAATTCAATATTTGGTAAACAGGGGTCTATCCCGAACCAAAAAACCTGGCAAGGGGCTCTATAAGGCAAAAATGTTTGGGAACCTCTCTCTGATTTATATTCAAGAACACTGAACACTAAACTATAAAAACTGTAAACAAAAGCTCCATCTCTTTGTACACTTGTATAAATAATTTGAAGAAACAAATAAGGATGGATGTGATAAAAGAGGTAGAACAAAACAAAATCACATCCAGAGAGGAAAAAATGATAATAAAAATAAAAGCTAACTTCTGATGCTTTTGAGTTTTTTGAAATTCTTATTTAGCTCATATTAATTTTGTTTAAACTAATTTGATTCTAAACAGGAATTTTTTAATGTTCTATTCATCAAGTATTTTCTGAAGTCTATTGGATCTTTATGGAAATAAGAATAGTTTACATTGCAGTTTTATTAGAATAAATTTTAATTGCATCAAATATAGAAGGTTGTTCACATTTTATGGAAACGATTTTAATAGTTAATTTGTATCAATACATACCATATTTTTTGTGGCCATTTGCTGATAGCAATGATTCTTGATATTAGGTCTAGTATGATTTTTCATGAAAGTAAACTTTTTCTTAGTATTGTCATACAGATTTTATTCCCTTCCTCTTGAATCTTTTTCCAAATTTCCTTCGTTATTTTTGGATGCCGTTTTCTTAAGATTCGTTTTAATAAACCAAAAGCACAAAAGCCCGCTTCAGAAGAGTAGGGTGATTTTACACGTATTTCATCAAATGGGATACATTGTATTCTTGCTTCTCATTCTTTCTTTGTTAAATAAGTGGCAGTTGACTTAGACTGAGTCCCTTTGGAAACTTTTCTGTAAACTGACAAAGCCATTTCGTAAGGCCATTGTCAGTTGAGCAATAGAAAATTGATCTTTTTTTTACTGTCACTTAAATATACCTATGCCTCATCGAGTGTTACCACAAATTTGTATTTTTCAGCTGCTAGGTGTTTTTTATATAATTTTCTACAATCTGCTTTTCTTTTAGCAATATGTTTTAAAAAAGGAGACGAATTTTAGATCTGAGCACATTTTTAAACTTTAAATCTGTATGAATGATTTTAATTACAGTGCTGGAAGATGTTCATAGCTTCGATGTAATGAATCCTTAAGTCAGTGGATTTTGTTTTATGATCAGAAACTTCATTTTCTTGATAGTTGCTTGCATTTGAACAGTCTTAGGGTGAAATTTCGTGATCATGTTTTTTTTTTACTTTCAGCTAGATGTTTTTTCCCTTTCAAATTTAATATATTATAAATACCTTTTGAAATGCAATAACCGAGAATTAACATCTCTTTATAATTTGTTGATAGAAATATTTCTTCACGGAAAGCGTAGTTATGTAGCCTTCTAGCTATATATCAACTTAAGGAGCAATTTCTAAAATAAATCTTTTATTTTACATTCCAATTAAAAAAAAACATTAGCAGACGATTATTCTGGAATTCCCAAAAGTTTTACTCAAAATGCAAACGAAAAAATGTTCAAAATCGTTTCCTTAAAGTGCGAACGACCTTCTGTGTATCAAATGTATAAAATTAGCATAAAATAAGTGTATTATATACCTACCTATATAATAATAATTATTGCCTATTATATTTTGATATTATATGATTACAAAAAAGTTGAAAAAAAATGGAAAAACAGAAAAATTGGGAATTTTTAGATTTATTTATAATAATTGCATTAGTTTTTTTGAAACAACTTTTGAAAATTTACGAGTATATATATATATACTAGATAATATATATACTATTTATTATGAAAAACTCTCGTTAAACACGAGTTTCCTTTAAATTCTTATGTTCATATGAATTATTAGTTTAAGAGCTTTAATGGCAATTGTAAATTTCTTTATTTTTTCTAAATTATGCGCACTTAAGCAATTAAATTGTATGCTTCAGTTATTTATATTTAGTATATACATATTAAACTAATTTATGTCTCAATAATTCTTTTTTATTGTTAGTTTGCAACTTAAAATTATCTGTATTGCAGTTTATTATACATTAACAATTTGAGTTCTGGAAAACGATTATCTAAACATGATACATGAAACTGTAATGAAATCCAGATATTTAAAAATATCATTACTTATTCAACACTTAAAAACCAAATTAATTGATAAACACCAAACATTCAAATAAATATTTGAGTGATCAAATGCCAAACTGAAATAAAACAAAATCACCAAGAAGACCACAACATCGAAGAATATAGCTCGCATTACCTCTAGTTCAGATGGAAAACATTTTCTAAGTTTAGAAAGATTTCAGCAGTGAGAGCATGTCATTTCCCAAACATACCCTCATCTTAGTCGGAACTTTATTATGTAGATGAGATTTCTCATGGGCGCTTGTTACGAGCAGACACGCCGGCTTAATTCCAAGATATTAGCTGCACTCCATATTTTAATGACTAATATGACAGAAATAGTGACAAAATGGAACTTCCCCCTATTTATATTCGCTAATGGGGATAAACGGAAAGCTAAGTTTGAGAAACCGAATTTTAACGACCACAAAGGACTATATATTATTCATTTTTATAGACTTGAATCGTCTTTAGTTGTGTTTTAAGAGTTTTATTGAATAAGAAATGTAAGATACTAAAAGTTGAGCTTAGAAACAATAAATCATTCTAGAGTGGATTTTATACAAAATTCATTTTTAAATAACGAATATTGCCATATATATCTAAAAACAAGGATTGAAAGTATTTTTTCAATGAAGCGTATTTTAAATTTTCTGGAGCAATGCTGTCATTTTTGTATTTTATATTTTTGTTTTTATTTTACAGAGATTCAACGTCTTTTTTTGTCTCACTTTAGAAGTTTTATAAGATGATTAAATAGATGATTAAACTTGGCTAACTAAATCCCGAAATTTGTGATTCTAAATTAAAATTTTGAATTTATAGTAATTTAATGTGTCCACTAATTCCAAACGTTAGTTACCCATGAGAAAAATAGGTAACAAAATGATTTTGAAACTTGCGCAAGTTATAAAATTTCTACCACAATTTAGAAAAATGCATAATGCACTTTTTTATATTTTTCACAACAATCTTTCAGATCTTCAAATACATTACAGAAATATCTAGACATATTAAATTTAAGAATGCCGGTCAATGTTAATTTCATGAATAATTTACATGTTTAGTTAAATGGAATTTGAATCTTTGCTGATCTGGTTAATTTTAGAATTTAGGAGATTTTTGTTCTTGTCGATCACACCTTTATTACTGGTATTGTTTCTACATACCTCAAATTTGTTAATTTTCTTCATTACGTTTTTCTCCCTATCAATTGTCTTAATATCTTGCAAATAATAGATTAAAGATGCTGTTCTTAATCCATTGGAGATAACCGGTGCCTCTCTAAGGGTCCGCGGATGTCCCTCTTTTAATGTTAAGTGTTCCCTCTTTTACAGAACCTGAAATTAGCCTCGTGGGAAAATAGAAAGATGGGCCATCCTAGACTAGATCACTAGATCACTAGACCACAATGAAAAAATTTTACCAGAACATGTATTTCTATCAAGAATATTAATTGTTTTTGTTCACAACAAAATCTTATTAATTACTACGACATAATATTTTCTAAAAGTAGAAGAAAAAGTTAAAGTAAGTGCAAAAGTTCAAAAAGTCTGCACAAGTAGAACAGAGGCAGTCTTATAGAATTCTTGAGGAAACTTTAAAATCACTCAGACACGCGTTGGGAGTCAGAAGCCTTCAAAATTTTCGGGGTTTACGATATTCTGCTGTTGCGTAATGGGGAGGGAGGTTCAGTGGCGGTTTAAAGTTAAAAAACCGCTGGATTAAAGGAATACTTTTGCTGAACGGATATATGAACAAAATGTTTTCAGTAAAAACTGTATCAGTAGTTTTAAACCTTTTCTTATTTATTAAGATAAATCATTATTAAAGATGTGTTACTCTTCGTCAATGACTTATCTATTGAAGTTACACGAGTGAATTTAATTTTTTGCTATTTAATCCTGTGTAGTGGTGGTATCTACATGAGCCAGTATCTGCCTCCAGACCAAGACGATCACTTTTGTCTGGTGGCCATGTTACCCGGCTTCGGATACTCTGGTTACGGATTCTATCCACCACATTAGTGACCTTGGCTGAATAAAGAAAATCACAAAACCTTCTGATCGGTCATGGCGCTATCTACCAGCAAAAAAAGCAACCAAAAGTAGTCAGACCCATTTGACGCAGGAAACAAAGTTGTCAGACTCACTTGACACAACAGCAACAACTCACACGCTGCCATAACAAAAATATATCATTCATTCACCTATCACTGGTGGGGGAGCACTGTAGCGGTGGTATCTACATAAGCCAGTGACAACCTCAGGACAGAGGGGATCACTTTTGTCAAGTGGTCATTTTACCCGGCTTCGGATGCACAAGTCACGGATTCTATCCACTACACATGTTATAAACATTTGTACGTTACAAACGTGGTTACTTATTATAAGTTAGCAATATTATTTATTTTGAATAAATAACGCATTCAATATTCATTACTGAAATTAAAAGAACTTTTCATTAATAGACTTAAATAGACTGTAAAGAAGTTAACATGCTGATAGACGTTTACGAATCAAATCGTTTAATATTTAGGTTTATGGTTGTGTAGAAATTGCATAAAAGAGAAAAATGATGTAATGTTCTTGGCTGAAAATTTAATTTTTATAAAAACTATAACTTAAAATATTATTTTTAAAGTTAACGTGACTATTTAATGAGTGTTATAGTAATTTTAATTTTTAAAAAAACTATTTGTATGTATATAAAGAGATAGGTGTTTTCAACTGACTAGACAAGTGGTGGAAATTTTCACAACTTTCCTTTTCAAATCAAGTTTAGACACAGATTCTTTATTCAATTTGTTAAAGATATTTATCTTTCTTCAAAGCTTCTTATAACTTATCATCTTTTAATTTAGAAATTGAAATTTGGAATTTAAATAAATTAATTTGGAGTTCGTAAATACAGAAAAATTTCGATTAATTCAGATTTTTTAGTGATTTATATTTTCATATAGTGTCAAGCGAAATATTAACATTAAAAGAATTTGAGTTTATTTAGTGAGAAAAGTTACTTAAGGAATTAGATCATTGTTAATATACCACTAATTCTTTGTAGAATTAAAGAAAAAGAGGCAAATTATTCTGAAAATATATAAAACATCACGACAAAGTGTATAATAATTGAGCTTTTGAAAATATTCGTTAACTTTTGAAAAGCATATTTATTTGTTACAAAAACTATAATGCGGGGCATTTAAAATGTATTTTAATACTTAAAAATGTATTTAATCTTCTTTTTAGAAGTACACATTTTATAGAAAATGTGTATTTCTAATTTTATGTGTTTATAAGTATTTTATTAGTTGTCAGTTTTTCACTATTAATACTTTTATTTTTAAGCATTTTTGAAATAGTTATTTGAAAAAAATCTTAATAGTAAACAATAATGAAACAATATTTTTGATAAATCTACGTCTTTTCTATAAAAATTATATATACCGATTCTGTGTTCACCAAGAATGATTTCTAAGGAATTCTGAATCAGGTCAGAAAATATTCTTTTCAAGTTTGCTTGCATTTCACCACTAGACGATTTCTGATTCTGAATCCCCTGAGGATATGTCTGAGACATATGTGATTGAAATTCAAAGGAATTTTCAGCTATTTCCGTCCTGCAAACCAACACTAAACTTATATATATCGTCCATAAAAATATGAAGTATATAAAGCACAAAAATGTTTTAAAATAGAATGGTGGAACTCCGAAAGAAATATGAAAAATATATGAGGTGTAAGAAGAAGGAATAAGAATTATATCATAATTGTTGTATAACATTTTGGATATATATAAGCATGCAATCCCTATTACAACACCATTCCTAAAATGTTCTTGAATTCGACTATTAACTCTATTTTTTTAAGATTGCAAACTCTTTTTGGATTTCAATACAAGTGGAAAAGTATGAAACTATTACATACATTTCGAGGTACATCTTCATTAAAAGCAGTTTTTATAACTTGGAATACATTTTTGGAACTTATTCTTTGAATTAGTATTAGAGTAAAAATATTTAAATAAACAAATTGTGTTGTTAAATAAAAAATTTATTTGTGAAATTTTTCATGAAAATTATTTTTTCAGTACAAGTATATTATATCCGAGTGAAATATGGCATAAAAACTTAGCTGGTAACCCATAATATATTCAAATTATGAAATAAATTTTACCGGAACCAAGTCAAAATAAACCTTAAGAAATGAACTAAAAGCTTTTGGTGGAAGGAAATAAATAGTTCAAGATCTCAAAATGTGAGTCAACCGATGGTCCAAATAAAATTAAAATATGGAAATTAATTAAAAATATTTTTTTCAAATTTTTATGCTATTATTCAGTTTAACTGAATTTTGAACATTCTGTTTCATTTTGAATTAATTTTTTCGCTAAATGTGTTTATAATATTCTCTAAATCAGGTTGATTGTTAAAATATAATTCCTTCTAAATGTTAAACCAACGTTAATATAATACCCCATAATCTGCATTAATCAACCCGGATATTATTAAAGACTGTTATTAATACTAAGTATTAGGAATTTCTTTTTCTTTTTAAAAATTACTTAAATATTCCCGTTTGTGCCTGTATCCTTCTACTTGAAACTACCTACCACTATTGATTAAGTATTGACTTAAGTTTGTAAACCTTGTGTTGACTTGTCGACACGCAAAAAGTTTTTACCTTGAGCAAATGAATAAATTCTGAAGCTGGTTATAGAATGGGCAAAGACAAATTTAGCTTAGATAGCACTGATGATTTGCCAAGTTAGAGGCAAGTATAGAATCACTGCTGATACAAAGGAATTATCAGCTAACTCAAATGTATTCAGAAAAGGCAGAAAAAATATTAATATTTATAAGTATAAGCATAGTGAAAACAGAAATAAGATAAACCACATAAAATACATTGCACAATTAGTCATATTTTTCCTCATTCGTTTATCGCATTATTTTTTTAAATTAATTATTAGGATTAGTAAAAAAAAACGCTGGATAATAAAATATATGCTACATTTACATATGCTTAAACTTGTGTTTTCAAGTAAAATTTAAAAATTTTTTCAAAAGTATGTGCAAAATATTTTTGAAGAATAAACCATTCTCTATGTATAATGTAGTTGGCTGGCTTAGTTTAAATAAATATAAAACATCTATATCAAACTTCAACAGATGTAATTTTTTTCACTATATTTTAAATTTTGTTTTTACCAAGGATACTTTATCCTCAATGTAGGTAATTACTTCTCAATTAACATGAGATCCACTTTATAATAATTGATTTAAACAGAAAAGGATAGTAAAAAAAGCAATCCATTGTATCTAATGCATTAAAAACAACATTTTCGTGGGTATCAATCAAATCTGCTTAGGGATTTGGGAACAGACACACGGTTGCATTGCAACAATGTTAGAGAGCGGTAACAGTGTTAATTCATCATACTTTAAGAGTAAAAGTACTCACGCGACTTGGCAATCTTCTCTGTACTTTGTTGATCGTATGATTTGTTTTATACGGAATTTCTTCCATTTATCTATTCCAGATACATGCAATGATAAGAAAAAGATGAATAATATTCCAACTTACGTGGCTGACGGTGTTTCAAAAAGGAATGTATTTTCTTCTTTTTCTTGATGTCTAGAGAACAAGTAAAACTTTGCCTTAATATAAATGAATATCTTCGAAGATTGTATTAGTTAATGCGCATAGCCGAAAAAACAGGCTTTGAAAGTTAAGCCTTATTTAACTAAATACTATTGTGGAATAATCCACAGCATGTATATATATATTTAATGTGTATACTTACCCCTTCTTTGCAAAATGTTTCCTTTTTTGTGTGAAATAAAGCATTGGGATACAATTCATGTTCCAGATTAAAGGAAACTTTTTCAAATAAAATCTTAATATAAATATGTAATATGAAATAATTAAAAAATTAGTAAATAATTAAAAAAAAGAGTCGAAATTTCAATCATCAAGCATATTTACATGTTAAGCTCAGCACAAAACTCATAAGAAAAAATAATATTTATTTGTGTTATTTTAATTCCCTATGATAGTTTTAAAAAAAAACAATTATTGTTATTATTCTAATTTCATCTGCAATCTACAACCGCTGAAATTTTTTGAATATAGTTTGAAAATTGTAAATTAAATATTTAGCCCAAATTGAAAAAATATAGTAACGGATAAAAAAAAAATAAAAAATAGAATCAATAGGCTAAGATTTATCACGGATTTCAAACTGTTTAAATCAAAATACAAAGTGAAAAAAAAAAAATACAATTATGAGTAAACTATTTATACAGCAAAGGGAAAATTAAAAAAGATGACAAAAAAATGATGATTTGGGGGAAAAAACTTCAAAAAAATTTTTGGGGAGTTAGAAAAGGAATCTGGAGAATACGATACAGCAGTGGTTCTCAAACTGTGGGGCGCGCCCCCTGGTGGGGCGTGATAACCCTACCAGGGAGGCAAGAGCATAATGAAAAGTCTAAAACAAAGATTATTACAAAAAAATGTACTGAAAGTATACAAACAAATACATTTTGACATAATAAAAAACAAAATACACAGTTACATTGATATAATACACTTATAAGTATAATATACGAATCAATATATTTTACAATTAATATAACAATAGTAAGTTAAGAAAAAGTTTAATAATTACCAGTGCCCCATGGACTTGTCATATATAAAATTATACGCCAACATTAACACTTACTTCATAATTTCTATGGTTTATAATTACTCCCTTAAATGCCGATTAGAAATTGCTTGATTTGTTCCCCAATGCCACCGGTTAGTATTTATGAGTCTGCATTCCTGTATTGAGGGGGAAGGTGTAGAAAAGGAATAAATAATCAAATCCTCTGAAATGAGTAAATCCTTCGCAAACACTTTCAAGGTCATTTTATTGTATTCTAAAAAGTCTACGGAATAATTTTATGAATAGCAGTTCACAGAAAAGAACGTACTTCGAAGGGCGTATATATACGTCTGGAGCAATTAATGCATTGGTGGAGCGAGACGTTTATATACGCCGGAGAAACTTAAAAGTTATTGTAGGTAAAGCGCCAAGGAATCGTATTATTGAATTTAATACATTGTTATAGTATGGAGGGGGCGCGATGAAAGTTATGGTTGTGAATATTGGGTTGCAAACATTGAAAATTTTAAAAGCACTGGGATACAGCCTTAAACTTCAATCGAAATACAGAGAACCTAACAAGATCAAAGAGATCAATTTTTCCATTGTAAGGTGGCTGGGACATGTATTTCGATACAGCGATGAAATTCCTGTTAAGAAAATAACTTTCCAAACTCCATGGAGAAAAAGGAAGACCGAGAACAAGGTGGATGGATAAAGAAGAACAGTGGTTGAAGGATTTAGGACTTAACCGATGGAAAAACATAGCATCAAATAAATCGAGATGATCTAGCTAACTGAGGCAGCCTTGGTCGGCAACCTTCTGTAGTGCTTGGGAAGACGAATTTCATCTGCATCGCAGTACTCGTCATTAGAATTTTCGTCATCTGACGGACTATCTTCTCCGACAGCCAGTGGATGGTACGATAATGTGCGCTTCATAGCTCTTGTGCTGAATAGTTATGAACAGTTGTAGTAAACATTACACTTGCCAGCGATGCTTTCAGTAAAAACTTTGTCTTTCTTTTCGTCTCTTATTTTTTGTTTTGTGCCTCACCGCATCATTTGCGCACATACATTCCTGTACAATAAATGATTGTTACAATATCCTGTATCTATCCTTAAAGTTTGTACATAAATTCGGCACCCCCCCTATATATATATATACATTATAATACACACATAGACCAATATTTACACGACTACACTTTAAAATTATTTATGAACAATCAAACGTTTATGACCAATCAAGCAACTTTTTTGCATGCAATCTGATTTGCATCTAATACCGAATAGTTAAACTCTGGTGTGAAAACTATTTATGACCAATCAAACAACTTTTTTTTTTTTGCATGCAATCTGATTTGCATCTAATACCAAATAGTTAAGCTCTAGTGTGAGATTATAAATCATTTGGATTGACATGGCATTAGTGGGTGTTGTGAGCAAAACATAGGAGTGGTAATTGTTGTATTAAATATGAGAGAAAAATCGTTCAAAAATTGGGAATTGAATTATTGATAGGATGCTCTTTGGTGAGTTTTTAATGATTTACGCTATTCATTTGTGAACATACTTGGTTTTTAATTTGAACTTTCGGATTATAGACATTTTTCTACCTGTACAACTATTTTAAAGATGAGTGCGTCATTGTGGAAGATTGGCGCCTTAAAACTAGTTTAACCCCACTTATCGGTCGTAAGTCCGAGGTTGGACTTGGATATTTTATAATTTTTTAATTTTTTTTGTAAACGTTGGAATTTTTTCTTCTATATTCGCCATTGATATTTTGAAATGGGATTTAATGTTATAGGATTCATATGGTTTCGATTTTTTGATTGATTATTGGTTGTGATTGAGTTATATTTATATATATATATATATATATATATATATATATATATATTGTATATATATGTATATGTATTATATATATATATATATACATATTATATATATATCGTTTTGAAGTAATTAAAGTGATAGCATCAGATATATGTAAAATTCGAAACAAGAAACTTAAAGCTCATTCTATTGTAAAAAGAGCATAAATATTCCGTGGAAATTCTAAAACAAGATAAACAGTGCACAGAAACTTTAAAAACTTGAAAAATTTAAAATTTCACAGCGTTTATGAACAAGTGCAAGTTTACACAAGGTAACATGAGTAAAAAGATATTCTTTTAAGGTAGAAATTCCAAAGTTTCAAAGATTAAAAAAAAATCTAGAGGATTTTCCCTTGAAGTCATAAAAGCGGTTATAAAATTTTTTGCGAAAATCCTCTTTTGATAAACATTTTCTATCAAACAGAAAACACTTATTACTGCAGAGATTGAAAATTCAGCCTTAATTTTTCACAGAACTTAATGATTCGGAAGAAGATTTGTTCTTCAGAACACTAAAAGTTTTTAGCAACTTCGATGACGCACTTTTTTACGCGGAAGAAAGATTTACCTTGATTTGTGGAGCCAATTTGGGAACAGTAATTTTAACGTGTTTTAGAGGATTAAGTGAGCTTTTGTGTAATGAATGTGGTATATTTTGAAAAATTCATTGATTGCGAAAAGTCAAGAAAGAGAAATTTATAAGTGACTTAAAAATTAAGTTTTTTTTTCAAAAACAGTGTTTTTGTGTTAAGTTGTGGTAGATACAAGTAAGGAATGCAGTTTATTCTTAACTTTATTTAAAAATACCAGATAAGGAAATGAATTGAAAATAAATTAACAAATTACTTTATAAATTTTGTTCTCACAAATTGAACACACAAAAATAGAAAGTAACTTTCAAAGACAGAATTCTATAAATACACTTCAGAATAATTCATGAATCAGTTTTTTTAGAATTCTACTTAGTAAAGTTTATAGCTACAAAATATTAAGGTATCGGACTACGTATGGAACCGTGATTTTAAAAAACGTCATCAATGGATAATTTTCATGATATTTAGTGTCACTTAGATTAGAATACATGTATAAAATTGTTTTAAGGACATTTTGACAAAATTTTTTATTTAAATACAATATTTCGGCAAAAAATTAACTTAGAATAATCTTTTTTCAAAATGTTCTCCTTTTGTGAAAAATGCTTCTATTATTCTTATTATTACTTTTATTATTATTACTTTTTTTATTCTTTTATTTAAACGTTTTCAAAAAATTTTGAACTTTGAATCGGAGTTTGTCTTTTTACCACACAATCAAATGGAATATCTATAATTTATTCAAAGATTAGCAACATTTTAATTTCCCTATTTGTAACTGAAATTTAACAATAATATGTAGGAGGTTTTTAAGGTGCTATTGTTATTATTATTTTCCTTTTTTTTGAATGTCTAGAAAAACGAAATTAAGTCTTAAAGAGGAATTGGATTTATTATAAAATCAACCATCTGATAGCAGTAATGCACAAACCAATGATTCTTCAGATGAAAACGTCCAAGCAAATTATCTGCTGAAATTTTTGTTAAATTCTTAAAATGGGGATCAAGAGACTGAACAAGACTGAAGGTGCAGTAGTTCATGTTCAGAAAGTACTATATTTCCTACCCCCAAGATGCAGTGCTTTAAAAACATTCAATCGAAACCTCACTCAAAATGCACAACGTGTTATTAGTTTTTGTGTGTTAATGAAAAGAGGAAATTGTTTCTTCGAATATCTTCAAATTAATTTTAAGTGTCAGACCTGCTTTTATGTGTAAAAAAAGTAAATAAATTTTAAAAGTTCTGTAATTTTCAAAAATAAATATTTTATGATGTAAAACACTAGTGTTCTCTTGTTATTTAGCATTTTTAAGAGTTAAAACTTCGTTAAAAAAGCCCTTCGATCTTTTTGTATTACGAGAATATTTTAGACCTTTGTGCACTGACGGTGCTTTAAAATACCAAATTAATTAATTAGCTCTAACGAATTAAATTCCCCAAAGTTGAGTTTTTTATTTCTATATATCTTAATTTTTAATGTGGTGATTCAAAAAAAAAATAAATAAATAAAATAATGCACGAAAAAAAAATTGCAGTAAATAGTAATGCGGTAGATAAAGGTTTAATTAGCCCATCCCAATCGTTGTTCTGAGACGCACAAAAATTAAAAATACAATTTAAATTATAATAAAACGTAATTGTAGCTGAATTTGTTTTACAACTAATTACAAAACAATGAAAACAAGCAAAAAGTTTGAACACCTAAAAAAAAGAAGTGGGATTATTTATTACTTTAGCGTAAATGTTATTTCGTACGATGAAAACCACAAAATAAGTAGAAAAGTTATTACTCCAGGAATACTTAAATTCTGCGTATTGTAAAAGAAAACAAAATGTATAACATACAAAGTAGATAAATAAATGAAACAGTCCACACAAATAACGAAATATAAAAATGGTGGGCCTTAAAGACAGATTGATGTCCTTTGAAACCATTAGAAATAGCTTGAGTGGAGTTCGTAATTGTGAACGAGTTTAAGAACGCAACACAAAAATAGTAAAGTTGTCAAATTTTATACTTGAAACTAGGATTCCAAGCAAAGAAAGCAACTTCACAATTTACAGCAATATTAAAAAATAATTTTGTGGTTTTCTAGAGAGCATATAACATATGACAAAGAGAAACATTATTTGATCTGATGAAAATAAAATTTCTTTTGAGAATGATGTTTAAAAATATGTGCAACTTGAAACAGGGAATCCAAACATCCAAATTATATTGAATTAAATATTAAGCATTCTATTGGTATATTCATATGGATCTATTTTTTTAGTTTAGCCTTTCTTTTATTCTGCTATTTCCAAATAAGTTAACATGAAATATCTCGTAGATTAAGAAAAAATGTTGTATCTTATTTCTTAACTTATAAAGCAGTTGGTCTTCATTAAATAAATAATAAAAATTTTTACTATACATTTTTTTAATTTTAATTATATGACTCAGGCTTGTGATGGAAAAAATACAAGACAGGTAATGACTCAACTTATTTTTTTGGTTTTGATTTCACTACAAGTTCAAGGCTCCAAAAACGAATATAAGTTCTCGGGAGGTGATTCAGCTCAATTCTTCAATCAGGTTGAACTTAATAATCTGACTAAAAATTCAGGCCTTTCGAAAGAAGCAGCTAAATTGTTGGGCTCTATACTGAAACAAAAACAAAACAAAAAAATAACTTATTGACGAAAGGAATCTCTTTTTATTGGTATAAGAATCACTAAAAGTTTTTTTTTTTTTGTATTTTGAGGAAGAGACGAGAACCTGGTCTAATATTCATATGTGTTCTTGATTGATGAGCAAATTTAATATCACCTACGACAGCGTTTCTCAAACTGTGGGGCGCGCCCCCCTAGAGGGGCCCGATAACCCTACAAGGGGGGTGCGAGTATATCGAAAATTCAAAAACAAATATTATTTTTAAAAAATTATTGATTTACTGAAAAGAAGCAAAAAAAAAAATTCTGACATAATAAAAAATAAAATACACATTTACACTGATATAATACACTTATAAATGTATAAATACTGCACCATGTATTTCACAATTAATTTAACAGTACTAAGTCAAGTACAAGTTTAATAATTACCTGTAACTCTATGGGCACGTCATGAAATCACATACAAATTTAACACTTATTTGATAATTTGTGCGGTTTATAATTAAAGTTGTATTATATATTTACATCAAAATATATTATTATTGAATTCAAAACATTATTATTGTATGTAAGGGGGGCGCGATGAAAATTAGGATTGAAAATTGGGTCGCGAGTATAGAAAGTTTGAGAAGCACTGACCTACGATAAAAATAAATGGAAATTGTTCATGGATTCATCAAAAAGGAGCCTCAAGACTTTTTTCTTCATCATGGAAGCCAGCATGCATCCTCACCAATTGAACATTTAGGGAATTTAAAGGAGCACTTTGAAAACCTGTCTCTCGTCCTCAACAGAATAAAATATGCCTACCATGGTTGAACCATTTGCGGTGAATTGAAAGTTATTTTTATGCTTCTTGGTCAACAAATCAAAATATACAAAGTTCTCATGTTTCATTTGTGAGTGGGGCAGTCATAATAATACTCATCACAAGGTCAAAACGGAATGACCGGAAATAACATCTTAAACCAGGCGCCAAGAATGTGGTTTTGAAGAGCTTAGTTGAGGCTAACAGTATATTGTTAACCCCTCTGCATATAAAATTAGGTGTAATGAAGATATTTGCCAAGGTTATTTCAGAAGAGTAGGATTGTTTCAAATACCTGTGCAAAAAGTTCCCAGATTTATCCGAAGTCAAATTGAGGAAGAAGGGATCTTTGTTGGTCCAAAAACTCGCAATCATTTGAAGGATGAAGAATTTGAGATTCCCATGTCAACAAAAAGAAAACAGAAGCTTGAGTTGGTTGGGTCAAAATACATTTCTTTCACTCACCTGTGGACTTCCCTCCCGAAAATTTAGGAGGGCAGTGAAGAAAAGGTGAAATATTCCACCAAGACATCAAAGATACGCTGAACAAATATTAAGGAAGATGGAACAAAAACATACTCGCCGACTACTGTTGGATGTTAACCTGATGTAGACCCGAGATTGACCATAAAAAATCGTCAAAAGGGAGTTTCAAATGTAAAAAAATGAGTACGCATTTAATTGGAAACTATATTTTGTTTTACCTTTTGCGAAGTTTAAAATTCTTTTAAACTTGCATGTACACAGGCATAATATTTGCTTCACTTAGTCATTCGTTTATTTTATGTAAAATACGTTAATAAAAAGCTAGTTAAAATAGCATGTTGGTGATTTTTTCTAGAAAATGTTCCATAATAGGATATAAAAATTTTGAACTTCTAGGGAACTTTTGTTTTTCTGTCAATCAAACGCCACTCGTGAAATCTGGCGCGGTGGGTTTCATCCATTTACTGAAAGATCGATGTACCTCAACAAAAATTTATATTTATATAGATTTAACTGGGTAAAATCTACTTTTGCTAGATGGTACGTGCTAAATTAATCGAGAGAATTCCTTTCCAAATAGAATTATAGGAAAAATATCGATATCATATTACAAAAAAATCCTGACGGGGAAAATATGTGTTGGTAGCCATTTTCGAAATCAGCTCACCAAATTACATAAAAATCACCGAAAACTTATTTTGTATTTTTAAAAATCTTTAGTTTTGTAGGCCTGTATAACTATTGTCTATTGTCATAAACATTTGTTTTCTTTACTTTAATCACAATATTAAAACAACTGTTTCACAGCATCACCACAATAAAGATTTCTATTAATTATTTGAGGAACTTTAAAGCTGCTTATACATATGTGTATTTAAAATAAATAAGAAATAAATTTTAATAGAAAACTAATTATATAACACATTTCATGTAACTGGTTGGTTTATATATACATGTATGTATATATATATATATATATATATATATATATATATATATATATTGTATTTTAAGTTATTTAGTCTTAATTGAATATAAATATTAAGAGATAATAGTATTAAATCATTGCTATTTTTAAATTAAATTTTATATGTATTAATTTTTATAACAAAACTAACGTTATTTATTTTCAAATATTGCATGTTTCGAAGCTACTGAATTTTAAAAAAAAATATTTTCTAAGCATGTGTTGAAAAATAAAGGTTATTTCATGTTTGATTAAAAATATTCATGAATTTTAATGAGATTTTTATATAGATTCTAAGCTGTATATTTCCCTTCATGTGTTAATTCAAATGCATTTTCTGTATAAATCTGAACATTCTTTCTTGTCAAATTTCATTCTCGAAGTAGAAAATAACATTTTCAGCTACTCTACCTTTTATAGAAATTTTCTTTCCTCTTTTTCTTTTACAGTCAAAATAACAAAGAAAGAATGAAACGAAGTAAGTTTCCCTCCATTTGTTTTACAGTAATATTGGATAATATTTTTGATGAAAAAGTTTTGATATAAGTTAAGAGCTTTCTGAATAGCTGTTTTTGTGATTAAAGTTGACATTGAAATTGAATTATGTCATTGAACAAATAAACAGTTGTCTACTATTTTTTTCGAGTAACAAGAAACCCTCTTTCCACCTGCTTTACACTTCCAGCTGCTGGTTGCAAAACGAACAAATAGAACAAGGAATCTAATTTCAAAAAGTAAATGAGAATATTTTTCAACTGTCAACTGAAATTCCTTATATGGCATTGATTTCATATCAAGTTTAATCAAAATTTTCATAGATGTGTAAATGACTGTTGGACGATCATTTACTTAACCATGACTTTTATTTACACACTCAACATTATTAATAAAATTAAATTAGAAAAATTGGCGGTCGTTAGACGAGAGAGCTAGCTAACATTAGCAGTGAGAAATGGTTAACATTTTACGGAAATTTCTGTGGGCATAAGGGTTTCTACAGGAACCCTTTCAATCCTATCAGAAAAAAGTCTATTTTAAAGAGGAACGGCAAAGTTAAATTTTTCATGTTAGGTACTGCACGTTTTATGCGTGGTTAACAAGCTTAAGAATGAATTTATATTCACTGGCATACAGTAGAAAAGCAAGTTTTCCACCCGCCAAGTTGTGGTCAGGCGGGGCAAGCCCACAGATGTACCAGAACATTTGAAGGATTTCCATTTAATTTCGTATATTTTTTCATGAAATTCCATTTTAAGAATTTTTAATACTTTAATTAATTTTTATTTAATATATTATTCAAAGATTAGAATTGCAATATATATTAAAAAATATTGGACAGAAAAAAACAGGAAGTTGGACGCTCGCGCGAATCGATCCATAGTACTCCGATATGCTGTCGATCATGCCACGGTGACGTTGTATCAGGGAGAAAATAAATTGTATATAAGCTAAGTATGAATTTCGAAGGCTATTTTCTGGGAATTGACTGGCCATTCCCGGGAAAAACATTTTTGAATCCCCATAGCGACTACGTTAAAAACTGTCCCCCCAAAGAATTTCCGTCTGCCTTCCCCCTTGTAGGATCAAAACTGAAATTCATTAAGTATTAACTGTTAATCACACAGGATATCAAAAACTTTTATGTTGAGAACATCTGTATTAATTTAAATTACATCTAAATTTAAAGAAGCTAAACATTTACAAGAGCTGATTAAGGAATAAAAATATTTCCATTTAAAACAATTAATTTTAAAAATTCTTAATCTGGGAGGATAGCTAAATTAGTCATTGGCGTCAGATGACATAGTAACAATCAATTGTCACCCCGTGAAATTTAAAACTAGATTAAAATTTAAATATTCCCCGAAATAAAAATTTACTTCAAAATTTTTTGATTTAATGTACTACACAAACCGGTCAGGTAGTGTAGGAGGATAGATTAGGTGAATCTAAAAATAACCTTTGAAATAGAATTAATAAATCAAATATAAAAATAATTTAAATACCGTCTTATGCTTCCATTTATACTTAACCCCTTAAGTGGGCAAAATTTGCCCATAATGTTCCAAAAAAAGTCACATTTCTTTATTACATACAACTATACACAATACTTAACAGAATGCGAAAATAGAAGAAGTTTATTATAATTTTCAATTTAAAGCTTTCAAACTATTTCTTATTTTATAATTGTGAAACACAAAAAAAACCTAAATGTTTTCGAAGTTCACTCTGTATGCTGTGATGAAAATGTTCCATAAATCTTCAAAGGATTTCTCTACTTACAAAAAATTTTCATGTTCATATTTCATTTTCAAGCGGTTGAGGATTTTGTGTGTTTGTGCATATATGCAGGCACAATAATATGTTTTACATTGCAATCAGGACAGACATAATACTTTTTTGGATTACGTTTCCATTGTTTCATTTCTTCTCAAGCAACAAATTGCACATTGCCATGCCAATCCCTGTTCTTTACTTAATATTTTCAAGTCAAATTTGTCTTCAATAAAAAAATTCTTACCTTTCCCAAAAAAAATCCGGGATGGTTTTCCGTACCATTGACAACCTACATCTTTTAAAACATTAGCACTAATAATCTCACTATAACAGTGCATTTCAAACTTTCAATATTTGCGATTCAATTATAGTTTTTATCACGCCCCTTCCCCATATAATAATTGCATGCAATGATAATGTACTTTGGTATTAAAGCTACAATATAACCTTAATTATAAACAGTACAAATTATCAAGATAAGTATTAAATTTTGTGTACAAATTTGCATACACAATAAGCCTAGTGAAGTTACTAGTAATTATTAAACTTGTTCTTAACTTAGTATAGATACATTTATTATCAAATACATTGTGCAGTACAGAAACATTTATAAATATGTTATATCAGTGTAAATGCATATTTTATTTTTTATTATGTCAGAATACATTTTGTTTTGCTTCCTTTCAGAAAATTAATAATTTTTTTAAATAATATTTTATTTTCGATGTTTCCCTCCCCACGCGTACGATTATCACGACATATCTATAAGAATTAAAAAAAAAATGTGCAAATCAAATACAGAAAGAAGAAATATCAGTGTCCGTAAATGGTCCGGGCAAACAGCTTGTGGCCAACTTTATGGTAGCCCTTACGTTGTAATTGGGCAACCAGTTAAGGGGTTAAAACAGTGCTTCTCAAACTTTCAATATTCGACCCAATATTCAATCATTAGTTTCATTGCGCCCCCTCCATACAATTACAATGTATTGAATAATACTATAGTTTGACACTAAAGCTACAATACGACTTTAGCCTCTTAAGTACCACCGATGTATATAAACGTCTCGCTCAGAAACCCCTGAATTTTCTGGACTTATATATACGTCCGTTTGGCAGTTTTTGCGAAGAATTTACTTATTTCAGAGGGATTTGCTTATTTATCCTTTTATTCTCCCCCATAAAAAACATCCCATATGAGCATCTACGTGGAAAACGGTGGTATTGGGCAGCGAATCGCGTAACTTTTATTCGGCAATTAAGGGATTAATTATAAACAGTACAAATTATCAAGATAATTTTTAATATAAACCTATAAGGTCCCTGGTAATTATCAAACTTGTTCTTAACTTGGTATTGTTAAATTAATTATAAAATGCATTGTATAGACTGATACATTTATAACTGTATTGTATCAGTGTAAATGTGTATTTTATTTTTTATTATGTCAGAATGCATTTTGTTTGTTACTTACAGTAAATTATAATACTTTTTTTAAATAATCCTCTTTTTCTCGACTTTTTAATATGCTCGCGCCCCCTTCATAGAGTTATCACGCTCCCCTAGGGGGTGTGCCCCACAGTTTGAGAAACGCTGGGTTAAAGACCTGAAATGAGAAAGTTTGTTGCTTTACGTTTAACCCTGCACGTAAAATTCCCCATTCCGGGTGCTTTTTCTGCCTTCACAAGATTCCCAAGCGGCCGAGCCGCATTCTTAAAAATACGGCTCAACTGCTTTGAGAACCCCCCCAAAAGCAAAAATATGTGCGGTGTTTTTTTAAAGCTTTCCCCAGAAGGGAAGATTAAAGTGAACCGCTTAGGGGGTTAAGCATGTTTTTTTGAAACAGAACTTTTGTTTTAAAAAAAAATTTTGCCGTGTTGTTTTTTCTAAATTGTATTTTTAATCAGATGAAAAGAAAAATTAATTAGTAATTCTAAAAATTGCAGCTGCATATTTATTTTTGCTTACAAATCTAAAAAAATACATTATAAAAAAATATATATATCTTTTTTTGAAGAATAACGTATTTGCAGCAAAAAAGTTGTATGCAATTATGTTTTACATAAAAAAATTTTTAAATATTCCAATTTTTTAAATTTTACTTTTTATATTATATATGAAATGTATGAACTTAAAAGTAGTTTTATAAAAATATACAACACATTTTTGTGAAGCTTCAAAAATAGTTTTATAAAGATTTAAACATTTTTCACGATGTTCTCTTAGAATCTACAAAGTTTATTTTTACATGTTTAGAAAAATTTTGCTAAGTCGTTCAAAAATAGTTGTGTGTGTGTGTTTGGTAATTTATTTTAAAAAGGAACACTTAAGGAAAAAAGTGAATATAACATTTCCAAAACTTCATTCTAAATAAAGCAAGGAATACTTTCGTAATAGAATAATAGAAAGGTTTTCAAAATATTTTCTTTTGATACGCACATTCATAAGGAAATAATACTTCGTGAATTTTATCTTTCCCGAAGAAAGGTTCCAATAAAAATATAGACGAAGATGAAAGATAAAATATTTAGTTTAAATAAAGTTTCTGATTATTCGACGAACGAACCATTCAGCATTTTATCACGTTTCTTGAATAATTTTGATCGAAAGAGAAACTTTTTTAAATTTTTTTCGAAGATTTCTGTTTTAGAATAACCACTTGCTTTCATAAAGTGTTATTCTTTTAAGTACATTTTAAAAAAGTGTCAATAATTTCATTTCTTATAAAAGAATAAGTCAACGCAGATAGATTTCTAAAACATAAATTATTAATCGTGTTTTGTTTTTGAAATTGAATCCTTAACATAAAACATTTAGATCGTTCTCAATGTTTGATCATCGGGGGATATTCCCATATAAAAATTAATTTTTTTTCGAAAATAAGATAACGTTTTGTAAATACTGGCATAAAAGTTAGAATAATTTTAATCTTGTAAAAAATATCTGATAAATATTCTTATTTTTATTATTAAGAAGGTTAAAGTGTGTAGAAGTCTGCAGGGAAGGTCATTCATTGTATTATCGGGAATCCAGTGGATTCATCTTTAAATTTATTTGGAGAAGGCTCATATTATCTCTAGCTGCACATTGCTGTACAAATTCCGTGCTACTCTGACTTAGAAATGGCATGGTTTGATAACTAAAAATGTCCCTCTCGAGAAGTGATTGAGGAGTTAAAGCGACGTGATTTTGCAGTTTTGCCACATCCACCTTATTCTCCCGAACTCATCCCAAGAAAATCTTTCTTAATGCCAGAGTTAAAAAAACTGTATAAATGGGCAAAAACCATATATAAGATGTAAAATTTCAAATGGCGTCATTTAAGAGTAGGAAAAATTCGATGCTGGTTTAACAACATTGATATTCGTGAATTTCTTTTTTTTATGAATACTTATTGAAAATTCCTTGAAAACTGTATATATTCTAAATTTAATTATTTTAAAAAAACAAAAAATATTGTTTTGATTCAAAAATGCATACCTACTTTTATTGCACGTTAGTAAGGTATCCGACTACTTGCGACAACTTTAAAAAAAATGGATGTGTGGGGATTTTATTGTGGTTTTTATATTTATTTAGTACGCTTTAGAGAAATATGCTAAAATTAAGGAAAAGAAAAAGAATTATTACCAAAATGAAAAAAAAAAGGTCAATATTTACAAAAAAAATACATAAACGGGACCCATTCTTTACAAAAAGTTTATGAAAAAATTTTCAATTTTGATGTGTTACTTTGCTATTCATTTTGAAATGACCTTTAGGATAAGAGATATTTAAATGTTTACAAAAACTAGAGCACTTTATCTTAGTTATTATATAAAAATGCCTAAGGAAACAGTGATTATATTCACATAAGGGATTGTACATTTTATGATAAAGCAGTGATTGATAAATATGAAGGTTAAAACAATTCTAATATTATACAAAACGTAAATAAAAAATTCAATAAATTATTTTCAAAACTTTTTGAGCAATCTCCGTCCCCGTTTGAGCATTTTCAGAAAAAAAAATACATTTCGAGTAAAACGCATTTTGAATTATGACATCTTGCTTAAAGTAGTGGCACCGGCTTTTACTAAAACGCTTGTAGTTTTTGTTCTATTGAATAGAAAGTAATAACATTGGTATTTTTATAAAGCTAATAAGATGGTCTATAAAATTAAACCACAAAAAACTGTCAACTTTTGGCAAAATTCACGATTTTAGGGTATTTGGATACTTTAATGGCAATATCTAAGAAAAATACAGTTGAACCTCTACATAACAAAGACGCTATATTTCGGAAAAAGTTTGTTATATGGAAAATTCGTTATATAGAGGTTCATCTTTTAATATACTACTGTATAAACCACATAAAGCAAATTTTAAATTCATAAAAACTTTATATTAAAAAAAGTAATTATTCACACTTTTTTTAAAAAATTAATATATGTTTATTTTACATATCTTACCCATCAAAAAAGAAAGAAAAGAAAACTGCAAGGAAAACAAGAAAAAGGAATGTCAAAGTATTCACTGTATTTTCAATGTGAAGAAAATAATTTTATACTAAAATCAATGAATTTTAAGGACATTTTTCTAATTTAAGGCATAGAAGTAATATTAAACATACATTATTTTATAATTGGAACACGGGACAACTCCACTGAGGGTGAAAGGGGATATCGAAGATATTTCTAGAGAACTGGACAATGAAGGTTGCACTTCTTGGAAGAAGCGTCCAGATCTCTATTGCTCTCAGAGTGTTAGGATCGAATAAATCCAGTTCAATATTTGAGACCACCATAAAATGTGTTAAAGAGAGAATAACTTGAATTGTTCAGAAATACTTTAAAAAGGGGGAGAAAAAAAATTGAATCACAAAAGAAAAAGTTCATTATACA
This sequence comes from Trichonephila inaurata madagascariensis, assembly GCA_019973955.1. Lineage (NCBI taxonomy): Eukaryota > Metazoa > Arthropoda > Arachnida > Araneae > Nephilidae > Trichonephila > Trichonephila inaurata. The sequence goes on along the minus strand of BMAV01002364.1, from coordinate 11,274 downwards.
GAAAATTTACTTCGCTGTAGAGAGGTTATTTTACAAAGAAAACATCGAAATGTTCAAGGTTCAAGGGAAAAGTTCGCTATATAGAAAAATTCACAATACAGAAGTTCGTTATATGGAGGTTCGACTGTATCATAGCTTTTGGCACAATAGAAAAAAGGCTTTAGCATTTGAAATGAAGACAAACTCGTTATTTTTTTCTTTCTGAGATAAATCAATTTAAAGTTTTTATTTGCCACAGGGATGTGAAGAAAAATGAACATAAAAGGAATCATAACTATAAGTTTTTTTTTAAAATTAGAGGTTTGAAAAATTCTGGGACACTATAAAAATATATAAAAAAAATCAAAATTAATTTTCATTTTTTGATCAATTTTTTTTCAGTTGAATTGTACTGTGTCTCCTTAAAATTTATGTATCGTGATTTCAAAATTTAAACTTAGTACCTTACATAATATGTGATCATGAAAAAGAAAACAAGAGAAAGTTATAATATCCTAGCAGTGTTAACATTTTCCTTTGTGTGGTCAGAAATTAGCGGCTGCTGTTTCAATACATTGAATTAAAATTTGGGTTTAAACCCTTTTGGGGTTTTCTGAAAAAGTGAAAAATTGTTTTCTTCAAAATTCAGCCCCTATTTCAAATGCATTTTTAACAATTTTAGTGAAAAAAAAATTTGGGTACTTCTACTGGAAGAAAAAATGACCCCCCAATAGTTTAAATTTGAATCCCGGAAAAAAGTTTTTTCGGCCACTTTTTGAAAAATTTCACCCCGAAAAAAACCCAAAAGAGACTTTTGAGGTTTGCTTTTTCTTTTTTAATCGTTATGAAAAAAAAAAGAATGTTTATTTTCGATCTTTCTGCTAAGTCAATGGAAATTTTAGAACGAAGAAATCATCAATTTAGAAAGTGTTTTTAGACTTTTTGTGTTTATTTTCTGGAATTAAACAACAGGAAAAAAAGAAGATGCTTTTTAAATACAGGGGGAAATGATTGTTATTTACATTTTATGCTGAAGGCCATCAAACGACTTTACAAATTTTTAATACGTAAATTTTAAAGTTGTTGCAGTTCTTGACTGATCAAACCCCGCGAATATATTTAAAAAATATATATGAAATAGATTTTACAAAATTTCAATACGATATTTGTCAAGTGTTTACAGTGTTGTTTGGTTATTGGCGACTACTAAAACCTCACGAATACTTTTAAAAGGGGCTACTACAAAAGTTTAATTAATTTTCGGAGAGTTTTTGAAATAAGAATTCAAAGAACCAAAAAAAATTTCGAAATAAAATATGTATGGTTGCAACATTAAAATTTTAAATACCTTTCTTCATAATGAAAAATTGGGGGTATTTTTAAAACTTTTTAAGGTATCCGCCCGTTCGAACCGTGATTTTAAAAAGCGTATAAATGAATAATATTTAATATTTAGTGTCCGATTAGAAAATTGTATAAAATTTTTTTAAAAGAATATTATTCAATAAAAAAGATTTAAGTACATTATTTTGAAAAAGGGGACTAAATGACCCATTTTCAAAATATTCTCCTTTTGTAAAAAATGCTTTATTATAATAATATTGTCCCTTTTGTATAGATTACACCCGGCACGACCAACTAGAATTTTTGAAATATAAACTTAGAATGGGTTTTTCATTTTTTTCACAACAGAGGGGAAAAAATTTTGAAAAAGACCCTAATTTTTCACTTAGTTGTAACCTGAAAATAATGTGAATTTTTTTAAAAATTTGTTCAGACTCTTGGGGGGTTTTTTTTATATAAACAAAATATTATTATTTTTGGGGGCATTTTTATCAAAAGGGGAACATTTTTAAAAAGGGTTTTTCTACTAAAATATTATTTAAAAATTTTTTTTTTCAAAAAAGTCCCAAAAACAATTTATACATGTATTCTAATCAATGACACTAAAATCAAAAATTATCCATTTATGCACTTTTAAAAATCTTGGTTTCAAAAGTAGTCGGATACCTTAACGTCAAAAAAACTAAAAACAATTATTTTTCCACGTTCATTATAAATTTTCTTGAAACAAATAACTAAATAGTTGTAAGATGTACAATTTACAAAATTTAAAAAAAATAATAAATGTTTCTTTTTTTATTGCTCGTATGTAACGGCTCGGGAAAAGTTCTACACAGGGTATATCTTCACATGAAAAACACTTTTCAATTCATTTTTTAAAATGAAATTTTTAATGAAATTTTTTTTTCCGCCCAAACAAATTTTAAAAAATTTTCCCATGAAGTTGTTAATTTTAATTAATAATTCATGTTTGTTTTTAATAATTATCTTACATAGGTAAATGGCTTTAAAAGATTTGTTTTTTCCCAAAAATTAAATTTTTAATTGTGTTAATATTGGAAAAAGATTAAGTTAAATGAGGTTTTTGTAAACTTAATACAAAAAAATAATGATTGGTTTTTTATACCCAAATATCTACCCCTAGATTTAATTTATTTTTATTGATATTTTCTTTATTAGTATATTTTAATTTTATAACTTTTATTTAAATTATTTTATTTTTTAAAAATTATGATTAGTAGTCCCTAGTTTGGAAAAATTACCTCACGTAAACTCAGTGGCGTACAAAAGGGTGGGGTGTATTGAGGATTAAAATTTTTTTGCATAAAATCCAATTTTTTAGCATAGATATTACATCTCTATGTAATATCATGCTAAAAATTGGTTTCTTTTTAAAGGGTTTTAAAATTTTAAATTTAAGTTTATTTTAAAAAAAATAAACCAACTGTGAAAGTAATCTGAGGGCAACTGCATAAATATAAAGCACTAGTTTGGGATCCCCTTCTTCGCACGGATAAATTGAAAAAAATTTAAAAAAATACAGATTGGGAAAGGGTAAAGGGTTTTAATGAGTCAATTTTTCGTGAACTGCCCAAAATTTAAAAAAAAGAAGAAAAAAAACTTTTTTTCATATCTTAGCTGAACTAAAAAAAACATGTTTGTTAAATTTTTAAATCTGTAGATCAAATAGCTGATAAAAAGGGGTTTGTTTTTTAAAAACTCCCCCCTAACACTTTGTCACTGATTTTTTAAAACACCTTCCCAAACTGATCTCTGCTCAGCAAAAATAACACATTTTTATTAATGTTGTGTAATGAACGCTTAAAAAAGGGGTAAATAATTTATATCTGGGAAATGTAATACATTAATATTAGTTTTTTGTTGTATTTATTTTATCTTTAAAAACTTGCCACCACCCTCCCTTCGAAACCAGTTTATTATAAAATAAAAAAAAAATGGGACCTGATCAACGAAAAATTTAAAATGACCCAAATGAGGCATCGTGTAGACAAAAAAAAAGGAAAAAATTTTTCTTCACACAAAAAGATACAAAATAAAGGGTGTCGCGGGCTTTTTTTCAGATGGGGAAATTTTTTTTACTTTTGATAGTTATCGTTATTTTTTGGGAAATTCACACAAATCTTTAAAATTATAGCCTATGTGTTATTCTGATGTATTTTTATATTATTGTAAAGTTTTATTAAAATCCATTCATTGTTTTTCCGTAAAAGGGTACCAAACATCCATACAAACTTTCACGTTTAAATATTAGTAAGGATTTAAAGAAAATCAACCCAAACAGTTATTTTAAACAAATTTCTTTTAAAGAACACACTGGATTTCATTCCATGACTCTTTTTCATTTCAATGAGTAATTAAACTTCCTTTCCCCGTCAAATATTTTTCGAGGGGGGAAAAAAAAAAACTGCAAGAAAAAATTTTACTTTTTTCCCTGATTAAAAATTGGGCCCTTTTTATTTTCACATCCACGAAAAAAGGAATAAGATTTTTTAATGTGTTAAAGTTTTAAAAAAAATTGAAAATTGTTTTTGCCTCTACGAACTTCCCCAAATGATGCGTGTTTTCGAGAACGAAAGAACTTTTTTTTTAAAAGTAAATTACTTTAAAAAACACAAACCCCCGATTTAAAAAATTTTGAAATGTAATTAACGATACACAAAACCGATTTAATTTTCTTTAGTTTGAGAAAAATACCCGAGTTAACTGTTCAGGAATGAGAAGAAAAAAACCTTAGCCATTGAACTAAAGCAGCGTTTGTTGTATAATTAGAAATTATTATTTTTTAACTTCGGGCATTTTTCTTTTTCGTACTTTTCGAAAAAAAACAAAAGGGTTTAAGGAAAATCAGAATAATTTTTTTTTATTTATATTAAACACACGTTATCACAACGAATACTATTCTCTTAATTAATAATCGTTTTTTTTTTTTATCTATTAATGTTGTCAAAAAAAATTTTAGATGGGGTCAAAAAAAATATATTTAGTTTTCCTAAAGAAAGCATGAAAATCAAATTTTTTTTTGTATGCTTTGTAAACACCGAATCAATATAAATAATTGTTTTGTTGTAGTGAAAAAAGAAATTAGATAATTACCTTGATAGGGGTTTTCTATACGATATCCCAACGTTTGAAAGTGTCTTAATATAGCTATCGATCTCTTTCTCTATAAAAGGGGAAAAAATTTAATCACTCACTCAGTCATCACTAGACATACATATTTGAAATTTGACAAGCATGATTTTTTTTCCCAGGTGTGCTAAAAAAATGTAGGGTTGCAAAATTTTGGGAACCCCACCAAAGGGCATTACAGGAACTTTTACAAAGAAAAAAAAATTTCCCGGGTTTTTTAGCCATAAGATTCAAGTTTTTAAGTTCTGTAACCATAAAAATTTTTTTTTTTTGTGAAGAAACCGATGAGAAGGGATTTTTGGGGAAAACGATTCCCCGGGGGAGGAGGAATATAATGGGGACAGAGAAGATAAAATACGTCCATTTTAGAATTTCAAGTCCAGAACCCTTTAAAACAAGAAACTAAGGCTATAAGAATTTTTTTAAAATATAATTTAAAAATTAATGTTAGGGCTTTTAAAGGGGGCATTTGGACATTTAAAACAAAAAATTTTAATTTAAAGATTTTTCCCAAATTTTTTTGGGTTTACCCCCCGTGTAAATACTATGTAAAACAAATTTTTTGCTCAAAATTTTCATAAAATTTTTGGAAAATTTAAAAATTTTTTGGAAAAAAAACTTAAAAAAAATTAAGAAAACGCATGAAATTTGATTTTTCAAGTACGTCCAACTAAGTATAACAACGGTTGGTATGAGTTTTATGATAACACGATTGGGGATGTTAAAAATACTTCTTTTTATGAATCCTTATCGAAAAATTTCCCTTTAAAAAATTTTCAAAAATTTAACTTCAGTTATTTTTTTAAAAAAAAGTATCGCCCTTTGATTCAAAATGCATAAAAACCTTTGTTACATGTAATATTCCCAATAGGTAAAAAAAATTTAAAAACATTAGGCACAATAGAAAAAGCCTTTTGATTTTAAAAAGAAGACAAACTAGTAATTTTTTTTCTGAGATAAGTCAGTTTAAAGTTTTGATTTGCCATAGGATGTAAAAAAGGAATGTGCTTTTCATAATTCTTGGTTTTTAATTTTTGAGTTTTCAAATTTTGTGAGGTTAAAAAAAAAGTATTTTGGGGGCTAAAAAAATTAGATTTGTTTTTTTTACCGTTTTTGTCAATTGAATCAAAATTGTGCCCCCCTTAAAGATCAACAAAAAAAAAATTTATATCATTCAACATCATGTACCCAGCGAAAGGGGAGGATAATTTTAGTTTGTATGAATACTAATATATATATATAGTTATATATATATAGTCTAATCTCTACAAACCATAGATAAACATCCTAATCACATTCGAAAAAAACATAGGCAGTGGAAAATCACACAATGCAAAACACATGAAAACCCCAGATTTTAAAAAATTTTATAAAAATGATTGGCAGCTAATATATTAATTTATGTAAAAAAGGGGTTGAACATTTTTAGGCCGACTTTCCTCCTTATGTAAATAATACTGAGCAAAACCCTTTTAAAGTAATGGATAGGAAATTAAATCCATTACAAGATAGGAACTTACCAAAAAAATTTCACTTAAAAATGAGGGCCCCCGCTAAAACTGGGGTGCAATAAATAAATTGCCAGATTCTGACCAATGTGATTCAAGGCTTGGAATGGCGTAAATGTAGCCAAAATATAAAAATAATAGAAATAAAAAAATTAAAAAAAAGTTACAAATTATACCATAACTTTAGTGACACTAGGTATATACGAATTATATAATAATATTTAATTTATCTACTACATTAGAATATGGAGGGAAAAAAATATATATATATATATATATATATATATATATATATACTTCACAAAAAATTATTGAAGCCAAAACAAATAAATTGATTTTCAACATTTTAAATAAACTTGATTCATTTGGAAAAATAAAAAGTTTTGTTCTTTTGATTGCTTTTTCTTAAGATTCTATTTACCAATGGCACCTAGCAATTATGTTTTAAATTTAAAAAAGTTTTATATCATCTAAGTAATACCGGAAAGGATTTTATATTTTTTAAAAAAGTTATTTTTTAAAGTATTTATTTAAAAAATATAAATTAAACACGTCAAAAAACAACTGCATTTGTTTCCCATCTCATTGCGGTTATAGGAAAATAAACGTTTCCCCTTTTTCTCCAATAGGTGACAGTACAATTCTTACAAAGCTAAAAATGCCCCAAAAGAAACCAGTTATTTGGGAAATTTTGTTTTTATTAATAACTAAAATTTAAAAAAAAAAATTAATTATTTCACCTCCCCCTTTACATATATATTTTTTTAAAAAATTTTCAGTCGTTGATAAAATATTTTTTTTCATCGGGGTCAAGTTAAAAATACATTTTTAAATTTTGTAGTAGATGACATTTAATGTTAATACTTTTTTTCAAATAAATTACTAATTAAGTTTTTTTTTTTTTAATTTTAAATTTATTATGCGTTTTTTTCTGATACAGTTACAACTAGTTGCAACGGGGTGGCACCACAAAAATAGGAATTTGCTTAATTCTTTTTATTTTTCTTTTTTTACAAGAAATTTAACTCTGTGATGTGGAAAATTAGGTATGCAGTGATATACAGCAATGAATCCATCGTCATATATAAAACACAATTTTTGATTTTGAAAATTATTTTTTTTAGAAAGATGTGAAAATTAATTTTTTTTTTTATTTAAAAAAATGTGGTGATTACCTTACAAAAAATACTGACCCAAAGCACATGCACAGTCCCTGTCTTTGCGCATAGACATTTTTGGAACGGAAATAAACAATTTCATTAAGTACATTATTTCCAACTTTGCATTTGTAAAAAGGGACACAAAAATAATCGTAACAAGTTGTGAAACATTTAAAACTATAAATAAGTAAAATTTTGGGAGCAATTTGTTTAAAACTACATAAAAAAGGGGGTAAAATAAAAATTTTCCCTACTAAATTCAATCAAAACCCCCTATTTAGGAAAAATAGCGACAAATAAAAATGAATTGAGACAATGTTTTCTATTCATGGTGTCAATGAAAAAGTTTAAAACGGGTCTTACATTTATTAATGACTCCTTCCGTAAATATTTTTATATGAAAAATTTAAAAAAATTTTTTTATTTGAATTTAAAAATAAATTTTTTTTTAGTAATTTTTAAAACAGCTCTTAGTAGCAAAAAATAGATTCTCCCCCCAAAAAAGATAAAAAATCTCTGTTAGTAAGGCCCTGGTTTGAGGATTTTTTTTATTAGTCTGAAAAAACAAGATAGCCTTTTTCAGGAAAAGATGAAAACTTTTTTTAAAAAATTTTTTGTATTTATTGTATTCTTGAAATACAGGATACATCATAAATTCGTGTAATTATTTCCATAAGGTTTTCACACCCCTACAGCACTGGGGACCCATTTGTTAGCGTCTAAAAAACAAGTGCATTAAAAAATTATTACAAGCACTGTCTTGTCCTATTCAACAGCTGAAGTAATAACTAATCGCTGGTCCCACACTTCAACGGTCAAAAAAAACCCTAACTCAGGGTTTTAGCGAGCGACTCTTTTTTTTATATGCCGCGTGTGGTTGCCTTTTCGCTCTTTCCCTAAAGATCCCTTACGTTAGATTGTGATGTAAATAGGGTTTCCCCCGTTTTAAATTTCCCCCAAACATCCGTTTGGTCGTGAACATGATCCCCAAGTCACCAAAAAAGTTTGCCGGGAAAAATTTTGCCACCAAAAAAACCCTCAATTCCATTTTAATCACCATTACAATGTAAGTAAAGGTTTTTCTGGGGGAATATTACAAAATTTTTGCATAAAATTATTACAACAGAAAAATGATATAAACGATTATGTATCAAGATATAAATTATTTTTCAATTTTTTAAGCCCATATTTTTCAAAAATTGAAAAATATTAAAAGAAACTATATAAATAAAAAGGGGATGTTGCTTTTAAATAAAAAGTAAAAAAAATTTTAAAACTTTAAAAAACACTATATTAAAATTTTGAAACTTGTTTTTTTCCTCGTTTAAAAGCCATTAATTTAAACATGTTACAAAAAAAAAAACACAAAGCCGCACAACCATTATTTTGTTTGAAAAAATGGTTTTTAAAAAACAATCAACCTTTTTTCATTTTTTTGGTCATTTCATCTGAAAGGGAAAAAAAAATTTTTTCTTAAAACTCCTCAACCCGTGTCAAAAAAAATTTTTGAATTGTATTTCCCCCAAAAAAATCATTTTCAATCAAATTCAGAATAGTAATGTTCCCCTGAATATCTCAAAACAATCTATAAAAGTATTACAAGAAATAATAAATTGTACAATTTTTAAAAAAACACATTCTCTTAACAATATCGAAAATACATAATTTTCTTAAATATCCATTTCCATTATCTGAAAAAAAAGAAATTTGTTTACTTTTAAAAAAATATTTAAAAAAGACATAAATTGTTTAATAATGAGTTCTTACTCAAAAAAAAAAAAACTTTTCCCCCATGTACTTAAAAAAATATTTCCTTAAAATACAGATTTTTTTTATTAAATTGTTCATACAGAATTTTAATTCTTTTTGAAACTATGAATTAAAGTTTTTTAAAAAAATACATTGAATTTATGAGAATTATTACATTTTTTAACGGGATATTTTTATGTAAAATCATTTAAAGAGAAATTTTTGGTACAACGTTCATTTTACGGTATTTAATTTTTTTAAGGTACATCTGAAATTTTTATAACGTAATATTTAAGACAAAAGAGTGTAATTTTCGAGTAAATTTTAAAAAATGATGTGTGTGTGTCCCCCCACATTTCAATACTACATTCTAAAAAAAAAATGTCGAAAACGGTTTAAAAGAATTTTTGATAGTAAAATCCCAGCTTCATCCAGAACTGAACAACACAAAAACCAAAAAAAAAACGTTATTTTGGTTGAAACGAACCCCGGAATCAAACCCAAAAAAAATAAGGGTTATACGGTTATATAATTTTAACGTTTTGTTATTGAAAACCTTTTTCAATATTTCCTTTTAATGTCAAGTTTTAATTACCATAAAAAGTACATTGGCTCGATTTCCTTTTTTGATGTTCACTAGTACTTTTCGTTTCGTTTCGCATGAAACTTTTGAAAAAAACAGTTAATTGAATAACAACAAGCAAAAAAAAGAAGTAACTCTGAAACCCAGAAGATATATTAAATTAGAGGTTTTCATACGTTAAATAAATAAATAAATTCAAAATTTTAAAGGTCAAATCACTAAGTGAATGCCAAAAAACGGTATACACATAATCAACAAAATCTGAACCTAGTTTTAAATGCGATTTTAAATGGATAACAATCCCAATGATCGCCGTTTGCTAACCGTTCGTTTCGTGCATGCGGGTAATTGTATCAATTCATACAATGTACCAAAAAAAAGAAAAAATCAAAAAAATTTTGATAGAACTACTTTTTTGCTTATGATAAAATTACCTTTTTTTGTACGAAGAATGCTAAAAATAAAAATGGGGCATTTAGAACTGAAGAAAAACCCTTATTTTTGGCGAAACGTAAACCGAAACTGAACCTATATAATTTTTTGCTGCACCGAAAAAAAATTTCGGGCCTGGTAAAAAATTTCCCTGGAAAAAAAAAATTTTAAAAATTTTCCTTCTTTTCCTTTAACAAAAACCCTTTAGCAGGAAAAAAATCATGTTTAAACTATATTTTATATGCGGGTTTTTGTTTAACCTACAAATTTTGAATTGGGATTCTTAAATCGTTTCTCAAACTATTTTTTATGTCTCAGTATTTTCCATATACCAAAAAAAAGCTGACAGTATTTTCCCCAAAGGGATTGACTTGAATGTTCAATATGGACTTGATCCGAGGAAAGTAAAACAAAAATAGTAATAATAATAATAATAATACTTAGTCTTACAGTTAGTGGAAGTTGTCCACCCAATTTCAAACGTATTTTTTAAAGCATATTATAGCTATTTTCATTTATATACCCAATTTAATTTCTTTGTGCAAAAGCTCTACTTTTAGAAATGAGATTTTCCTTGAATTTCAAAAAGAGCCCCAAACAGTTGAAACCCTTTTTGGTCAATTTTTTGTTAATACTTAACAGAATGCCATAAAAGAAAAAAATTTTTTTATTTTAATTTTAAATTTTATGCCAATTTTTTTTGTAAAAACACACACACCCAAAGTTTCCTTCTTCATTCAACCAGCTATTAGTTCCCACTTTGTATATATATATATATATATTAATTCTTTTCAATCGTTAATAAAATACTTTTATTCCTCCACTCAAGTTCAAATACATTTTTTTTTTGTAGTGAGTGACACTTGATGTTAATACAGTTTTTTCAAATATTAATTCTTAATTTTAATAGAATAAATAGCGACAAACAAAAAAAAATATCAAATACCTTATATAAAAAAGGAAAATCGTCGGTTTTTACTGCAATGGATAACGCGTTAACCTATTCAAAGGTCGTGTGTTCGATTTCCACCTGGGATAACCTGATTTTGAGGGAAAAGTATTTCTTTTTTCTATATTTTTATTGGGAAAAATTAATTTTAAAAGAATAAAAGTAACAAACAAAATTAATAGTCCAACATGACATACAGAAAGAAAAATGGAAAATTGCAAAGAATACCGCTTTGTATTTTTCACTTAATACTGTGATTCGCCATATGTATAAAAAAATATTTATTTTAATTGTAATTATTTAATAAAAAAAGGGAAATAAAGTAAAATGTTTCTTTTTTTGAGCTAAGTAGGAATTGACTTAATTTTTTTTTATTATTATAAGTCCACTTGAATTCTATGAAAACTTTTTTTTTAAAAA
>BMAV01002363.1:0-13038 GCA_019973955.1 Trichonephila inaurata madagascariensis | reverse complement strand
CTAAGATCAGCTTATATAACATAGTTAATATATTTTTAATTTCGTGTTATCCTCCCTTACGGTTCCAGCATATGTGAACGAGGAAGAGAAAATAGATTATTTATTTGAAGATATTAAGCCTTTATCTGTATAGTTAATACAGTTTCAGTAAAGATTATAGCCCTTCTGTTATATAAAAAAGTAATATTGTTACTAGTCTCCAAGTATTATTTCTCCAAAACTATCAATAAAACACCAGACAGTTCAGTAAAATGTATCAAACTAGCTGGACCTTACCAATCAATACCTGTACTAAGAAAAGTATAAGATACCTCACACATTTTCAATACCTTATCACACTCAGGTATTGATCCAGTATTCTATAAGGAGAAAGTGATATACAAGTTGTCATTTCTCTGAAGAACCGGTGATTAATATCTTTATATTGACACGAAAGAGTTTCATGGGATTGGGACTTCCAAGAAAAGATCTATAGCCGAAAGGGTCTAAAAAACTCCGAGTGGAAAATTTTTTCCAAAAAAAAATGGTGCCGAAGACTTTCACTAAGCGGAAATTGGTTTCTTAGGGACAAAAAGGGTTTTGCGTCCAATCGCTCTAAAAGCGTAAGACATTTTTACTCTCTAAAGCGTGGACAGAATTTTATATAGAATGACCGTCTAAAGGAGTGATAAAAAAATTTCTAGACTGTCCCAGCAACTTGGGTCGAGATAATGCTTATAAGAAGAACTGTTCCGAAGTTCGGTAGAGTTGAGTAAGTTGGTGAAGTTTTTTGTCTATCGGTTAGAAAGAGTACGCTTGTGGGTTAAGATAAAGAAATCCGCAGAGAAAGGATAAGAGTTTGGGGAAAGGTATTAGACCTTTAACAAGAGCTATTTCCACGATATTCTCCAGGTTTTATTGAGAGGTTCAAACTTTTAAAAACAAAAACATAAAAAGACAGCCAAAATTCCTTCTCCTACTCCAAGAATTCGATCTATATATTAGATAGATTTGAAGTATTGTGACTTAAATTTAAAGAAATCTGTTTGATGATATTGTTACGAATTTTGTGTAAAATAGCGCAAATAATTTGTATTTGGATATGTAATGCATTTACATTACTTAATGTTATATTTATTTTATGTTAAAATTGTAAGATTCGCGCAAGCAACGCCATCCATCACGTTATAATGGCGAATCAATGGGAGCTTGGCAATAGAACCAAGTTGGTGAAGTTTTTGGTGAGTTCGGGACCCTATGGATTCTTTTAGAAATTTGTGGAGAAATACACTAATTTTATGATCTAGGATGCAAGCAGATCTTTCTCGAAGCATCCACGAGCCTTTTAAATATGGAGACCGTCACCGTAACTGAGTTAGTCTTGTTTTGACTAGCGATTGATTAGTCTTGTTAGTAGTATTGTTTTAACAAGTGATCAGAAGTATTACCTTGACCGTGAAAAGACGAATTGCGATTAGCACGACTGTTGAAAAGGACGAGTGGTGCTTGCGAATAATCTTTTACATGCGTGTATTTTAGACACTGATAGGTGTGCCTGAGCGCTGTAGAAGGTGTGAAGACATTTTGGTATTTTTTCTGCGATCCTGTATTTCAAGGAAGGGATTTTCGACAATAAATTTAACGTAACAATATAAAGCCCTTCCATTTAGTACTATTTTTATTGATAAAATTTAAATGTATATAATTTGTCATTATCTGTTTTATGACCATATAAAGGGGAACGCAACCAAGTGCTTATGGTCGCGAACTCGTGGTTGGCATTGTTACATGGTGCCGATAGCTCTGGTTGTCATCTATTGTTCGCAATTAGTATTCAGTATTGCTGTAGATCAGTGCTTCTCAAACTTTCAATAGACGCGACTCACTATTCAATTATAATTTTCATCGCGCCCCCTTCCATACAATAAAAATGTATTAAATTCAATAGTACTATAATTTGACACTAAAGCTGCAATACGACTTTAACCTCTAATGTACCACCGACGTATATAAACGGCACGCTCAGCCAAAACATTAATTTTCTGGACGTATATATACGTCTTTCCGAAGTACGATATTTTCTGTGTAGTGCCATCCATGAAATCTTCCTGAAGGCTTTTGAATGCAATAAAAGGACCTTAACAGTGTTCACGAAGGATTTACTTATTTCAGAGGATTTGCTTATTTATTTCTTTTCTTCTTCCCTTACCCCTCAAAAAAACTTCAAGATACGTTCGTCTGCATGGAAAAAAGAGGCATTGGGAGCGTATCGCGTAACTTTTAATCGGCAGTTAAGGAATTAATTATAAACTGCATAAATTATCAAGATAAGTGTTAATATTAGCCCATGGGGTCACTGATAATTATCAAACTTATTCTTAACTTAGTATTGTTAAATTAATAATAAAATATACATTGTACAGCACTAAAACATTTATAAGTGTATTATATCAGTGTAAATGTGTAATTTATATTTTATTATATCAGAAAGTATCTCGTTTGCTTACTTTCAGTAAATTAATAATTTTTTAAATAACTTTTCGTTTTCGATTTTACAATATACTCGCGACCCTTCATAGAGTTATCATGCCCCCTAGAGGGCGCGCCCCTCAGTTTGTGAAACGCTGCTGTAGACTCTAGCCACGAAGCATGACGCACCAACCGTCGCACAATATACCACCATCATTTAAGAATACAGTCCACCGCCTCTTTGTTTGAGTAAACAAGTTACACATAGCTCAAGATCTGCTTATAAACCGCTCATTATATTAAAATTTGTGGTCAGTACACATTTGTAGAAATTACAAACCATATTTGTGGTCCGTCGAGCCGGAGGGGAGGAAGACCCATGGGGACCTTGAGTGCTGCTTAGGAACAGTGCTCAATTCCTTGGTCACCACTTCGTCGATACGCACAGATCTTGAGTTATGTGTAACTTATCTACTCAAATAAAGAGGCGGTGGACTTTATTTTTAAATGATGGTTTTTTGAGCGACGGTTGGTGCGTCGTACTCCGTGGCTATAGAGTCTACAAGAATACTGAATACAAATTGTAAGCAAAAGAGGACTAATAGCGCCATCTTCAATTGCGAGTAGCAACAGCCATTGTTTCTGTCAGCTCATGGGTTCGACTTACTGCTACCGTTAAAGACCTAACGTATAGAGAATTTGAACCATGTTAAATATGCCAACGCTCAAAATCTTTTTTTTTTGGCATGGTGTGGCATATTGGTGAGAGAGGAGCCAGTTCAAATGACTTAACACGGCAGATGTTCAAAATTAGAGGAGGTTCTTGATCAATACCTTCAAAAACATTCAACCTAAATAAAAATACTAGATAAAGTATTTTGTTTTCCCCCCATTTAGTTAATAATTGCTGTTATTTTATAATTTGCCTGTGTGTGTGTGATGTATACATTCATGCATACAAGAATGCTTATTTGATTTGATATGATTTTTTATTAACGTCGTTTTCAAAAGCAACATGTGTTATTGGCGATGGACCTCATAATGGGCTCAATTCATGAAGTCACATGATAAAAACAAACACGTGTTTTCCATTGAATTCAAACCAAACATTAAACTAATTGTACTTGTCGTTCTATTTGTAAAACTCAGATAAAATTTCAAATTTCATATTTGGGTAAAGATGTTTAAATGTTAGAGGAAAAAAAATTCTTCAAAAAGATTTTATTTAAATTTAAAAAAAATATCATATTTTATGTTTATACTTTTAAATAAAATTCATTTTGTATACATATGTACTTTTTAAGAGAAAGTTTCTGCTAAGAGCAAAACTTGGCAACACCGGGGTGCGTGAACTGATTAGTTGGAAACACAAGATAGTTTTTATCATGTGACTATGACGTCGCATGAGTTTTTGAATTGATTGGATAGAATTACTTGGCTTTCACTATCATGTGACTATGACGTCACACGAATTGAGCCCATTGTGAAGCTTTATCAAGAGACTGGGACAAAGATGGCCAACCAGCGGTCCGCCTTGAATAATTTTATGGCTCACGAGATTCATTAGAACTACACGAAATACGATTATTTTGTGCAATATTTTTATTTTTAGTGTAGTGCTTTGCAAAAAATATGTTCCATAATTGTTTCTATTTTAATATGTTGCTTCTGTGCTTAGCAGTTATTGCATTGCAGCGATCCCAAGCAACCTCTTGCTTGATTCCAGTAATTTTATCACGCTGCCTATTGCTAGAACTAGGCATATTCGATAACAGCATTATTATTATTATTAAAGTATCAATGTTTGTATGCATGAAAAGTAATTAAATAATAATTCATTCCATTTTAAATTTTCACTCCAATTCATGGCACGATCTAAAAGTTCGGGAACAAGGTGTAGAAAACTTTACCCTGAATAGTTCATAGCACCGAAGCACATCCACCTTCTAAGTAGTCCCCTTGAGCGACGATACACCTCTGCCAGCGTCCGTAAACTTCTGGAAGCATAGCTGGAAGCCCTTTTTCGCAAATTGCCGTAAGGCCTCCGGCGATACTCCTTTCACCTTATCTGATGACACAAAATGTTATCCCTGTAAATGTTTTTTCATTGGCGGAAACAGGAAAAAGTCACATGGGATTAAATCTGATGAATAGGAGGGGTATGGAAGCACGTTAGTACAAGTTTTGGCGAAGAACTCTTTTGCCAACTGGGATCAATGTGCTAGTGCGTTGTCATGCAGAAGATACGAGTCGTCACTCGGTCAGAACTGAGGCCGTTTAAAACGAACGGATTCCCTTAAACGATGTCTTCGAGGAGTTTGTATCTTCAGCGATTTGTGCAAGTGTTTGACGACGAACTTTCTGAACACATTCAGACACCAAAGTAACACTTAAGGGTTCTGTGAAATCAGTCATCCAACGCGTTCATCATCTTCGATGGATTATCGACCCTTTTTAAAACGCCGACGCCATTCGTAAACCTTGGATTTCACTATAATAGGTTCACAATACACCTTATTTAGCATTTCCTATGTCTACATTAGTGTTTTACGTAAGCGTTGACAGAATTTAATGTTCAACGTTTTCAAGAAAAGCCATCCTTTTCACATCTCAGAACAAAACTAACTGCGGAAGATAAAATCTGCGCGTGCGGTTCGGTCACATGACATAAACTAAACTAACCTGGCCAGGCTGAGGAAGGGTTGGGGGAATCCATAAATGTAGATACTTTCGTCGTCAGCAACGGCAGTAGTTCCCAAATCTTTGGATGGTACTACTCAAATGTTTGTATTGGGTCCAAATATAAAGCAAAGATATATACTTATATATGCGGCCAGTGGGATTATAGTGTTTTTCCAAAATGGACCGCAAGGTTATTTTGGTTGGCCATCCCGGGATTCGGGCTCCACCTAGGGTGGGACATTGAGTGTGTGAACTTTGAGTTACGACAGTTACATCAGCACCTCTAAACGAGTCTTCAGCGACACCAGGACTCAAACTCGTGACTTGCCGGCCATGAGTTCGTGACTTTGATCATCCGCCTACTACCAATTAAGCCCCAAAATTTAAAAAGTTAAAATTTCATTTTTGAAAATTTCTGCTCGTAATTTTGCTTTAAATAAATATATTTTGTATGATATATATCGTCATATTAAATACGAAACTAAACCTTAGGAATATTTTATTAATGTATCTAATTTTTTAAGTACACCCAACTCATTTTACATGGTCGTTTTGTACGGGGTTTTCGAAATAAACGGCCAAATTTACTTTTTTTTCCCGAATTTTTTGTTCCAGCCGAAAAAAAATTTGGGGGGTTTCTTGTCGGGGGACGATTTGACAAAATTTTGGAGCTTATGATAATAAAAAGGTCGATAATGACGAAGTTGATGGTGAAATTCAGTTATTGGAACTGATTTAATACGCGAGGGCTTGGAATTTGATGCAAGTATGGAACAACATTTTCTAATGCATGATCCTAACATAGATATCATGCACTTGTTACGAACGAAATTTTTTAGTGTTTTTTCCCAATTTCAATTTAAATTTTTTATGGATATGTTTTTATGAAACACCTGAATTTTACTGTACACCAATTTAAATTTTTTATTGCAATAAAAATAAATTACGTTTGTTTTATTAATATGTAACATATATTTTACTATTACCTTTTTTCGCACAGTTTTTTTGGGAAAATATTTACAGATTTTTCATCTTATACGATTTTTAAGGCTGTTTTCGGCCAATGTTAAATAATAGGATCCGAATTTGGAAACTTTTTAGATATAAAAAAATGAAAATTTTTCTATATTCTTTCAACCTTTAAAGAGTAGTATTTTTTATCATACATCTCATTTTCAACCGAGTTGATCCATTTTTTTCTGGTATGAAATGTGTTTCACGTTTTGTTTCCTATACTATAATGTTAAATGGGCAATGCCTTCACGTATTAAAACGGAAAAAAATATTCATCGACTAATTTGAAATTTTTAAAAATACTATATTGTTAACAGAAGTATAATATTGCGAATTTCCATGGAAATTGAGGCATTTTTCTGTTTGAAAATGTGCTTCGAGTTTAGTTCAAGCTCTCATGATTTTTTGCACGGTTTTCTAAGCAACTCATCTAGCGAGAAAAAAGAGTTGAGTGTTTACAAGGTGGTCCCGAATTCATGGTACAAACTTTAAGGATAGGTACAGGACATTGTAGCAATCATTTATTGTATAGGAATGTATAGACGCAAGTGAGGCGGTGAGGAACAAACACAAAATATAAGAGTCGAAAGGAAAGACAAAGTATTTATTGAAAACGTCGTTGACAAGTATATTGTTTACAATTACTGTTCATTACTGTTCAGCACATGAGCTATAAAGTCCAGCTACTGCGCACATTGCTGTACCATCCACTGGCTGTCGGAGAAGACAGTCTGCCGGATTGAAAGCTTGTACTCGCGGAAAATGGAAGAGGTGTAAGAGATTTTTGTTTGGTACTCTACAAACGGTATGAATACTCACACTTACAACAGCTCTTGTACTTGATTTGGGTCTCAGGAAGAACGTTTCTTTCAAGTTGCTTTATTCCAGGAGGGCTGCCGTAGCCCAGTGGTCAAGACGTCGGATCATGGCAGGCATGTCATGAGTTCGATCCCAGTACCACTAAAGACCCGCTGTGTAGGGCAGTGATGCACGTTAAATCTGTCGAGTGCTGAAATGTCCACCCATTAGTGTGGTGTGGTAGTTAGGAGATGGGGTGACAACTCAGGTGTCGTCCACGTCACTTGACCATGGTTCAAAATTACGTGGTCCTTCACCAAAAGCCCTCGTCTAGCAGAAAAATGCGAAGTTATTATTCACTCACTCACGCTTTATTCCAGGCTTGGACTGCCTCCAGCACCATGTCTGGTGACGTGAAATGAACATGTTTCCGAAGTTGACAATGTAACCGCTGAAAAGTTCTGTGATCTGGAATTCGTCGATCAGAAAACTGCACGTGATACATTCGTTGCGTAGATCTGTCGATACCATTTACACGAATGTACATGCGATGCATGTCTGCTTTTTCGGCATACGTAAAGTCTCTCATCATAGACGTCAGCACAATTGCGAATTTCGCTTTCACCTACTGAGATGCATCATGTGAACGGTGGATGGACATCTATTGCCCACTACCGGCATTGCAACCAGTCGATAACTCCACTTTTCTTTTCTCTTATTTCCCCTGTTTGCGCCTCACAGCGTCACGTGCGTCCATACATTCCTATACAATAAATGTTACACACACAATGTCCTGTATCTACCCTTTAAGTTTGTACAATGAATTCGGAAACACCCAGTATGCGTATTTGATATTAAATATGATGTAGAAGGCAGTTTAAAATAATTTCCACGCATTTTTCCAATTTTATATACATTAGAAACTAAGACTCTACGCTTACAATTTCAGTTAAATTAGATTGCGTACTCATAGTGCCCTGTACATGAAGCTGGCAATGTATGTGTGCATATGACGTATCCCGTATGATTTTCCAACATCGACAAGGAACTCATAAAAATGAAAACTAACTAAAAGTTAAAAGATGAAGATTTTGTGCTGTTACATGGAAAACACAAAGAAAGACTAAGGCTTAACTACAACTAAGAAACATTTTCCGCCAAATTTATTATTCTGCGGGTTGTTGGCTTCGATCCAAGAGTCAACCACATAAGAAATACTCAATGGCATAAAAACTATTTTTTAAAACGAGTATTACACAAGGGAAGTGAAGAATTTTTTCGAATAACAAAAAATAAAGCAATACATTTATCACTAGAAAATACACAGTAACTGAATAATGAAAAAATTTTTTATAGTTATTCATTTTCTGGGGAGAAAAAATGGAGAGTCATTTTTTATTTCTTAAGAAAGGCGAATATATGATTTCCGAATTTTTTTCATTGTTTTCAATTATATTACATTTTTAGTCAACTATTGTAACTGTAATTCAATTTGAAATTAAATATAATTCTTAATTATTTTAAAATTTGAATGATGTATTATTTCAGATATTATTTTACTCTGTAAAACATAAAAAGTACTCATCAATTATAAGTATCATGAAGATGAACATGAAAGCACGCTAAATTCTTGCTCTTTAACGATTTATTATAATTTTACTATATAATATATGAAGTTGTTTCTAAATACCATGGAAAGTATCAGTTGCTGATATTATGAACAGATAGTAATATTTTCAAATATCTTCTATCGGTTATGAGTGACTGATTGAGAGTTATATTAACGTCGCCCGAAAAACCAACACGAGAGAATTGGTGACGTACCTCGGATTTTAGACATCTATCAAGTGGCGAGGAGGGCATCCCCCTCTTAACTACCACACCACTCCAATGGAAGGACACTTAGCCTTGAGAAATTTGACGTGCATCAACCCTCTCTGAAATGCGGGTCTCCGTCAATCTGTTGTAATTGTTAATTTACATCTAATAGAATTTATTTTTGTTATGCTGTTGAACATACACCGAAAAGCCGTTACATGGTCATTACCCCTCACCTACAAACGCTCATGCACTGCCTTTCCAATCGTTGAGAGACACAACTGAAAAAAAAGAAGAGAATTTATCAAATCTCGATAAACATCAAATCGTTGTGACTCCGTACTTGGAAACATCGGTTTCAGACACGACGGCTTTGGGAAGCTTGTTATGGGCAAACATTGTAAACACTTATTGAAAGAGATGTACATATGGTGAAGTGACAAGTTATCTATTTACAGTTTGTCGGTACTTTCCTTCCAGAGGAGAACGGAGACTATTAAGCATCATTCGTCATGAATAAAGGGCTACAAACTCTGATATCGCTAGCATTTATAAAAATAGTGACACAGATTATGTGTTGAGACACAGTGCAGCATACACAGCTGCGCATGGGTCTATGCAGCTGTAGTCCAAACGGAAATCCTGCGCTGAATGTTTGTCATCAGCAACAACTATAACAATGGATCACGGAATATTGGCATTGGACCATAGATGAATGGAAGAAAGTCTCCTGTTTCAACGAATCATATTTTATGGTCAATCATATTGATGACCCAGTACGATATGCAGAAATCGTAGATATACACCGGTGATCAGATACAAGGCAGTGTAGGCGATATTATGGACTAAGTTTTCATAAAGCACATTAGGATCTATGATTTCTGAAGAAACGTATATGCACTATGTGAGCATCTATGGAAACTAGATGCACCTCTTCGTAGCGACAGTATTCTTGCTGGGGGATGTAGTTTAACTACAGCAAGATAATGCACCACGGAATAAGTTTCGAATCTTTAGGAAGTGTTTCTAGTAACATTCTGGTGAATTTAAAGCCATGTCTTGGTTCCATGGGACATCCATGTACCATTATTCTGCTGTCCATGGGGCATTTTCTTGTGGCCTCCTATCCCATGTGGCACTATCCTGTTGCAATTATTCTACAGACAGCTGAATAGTGCACCATGGAATAAGTGCTGAATCTTTAGGGAGTCTTTTTAGTAACATTCTAGTGAACTTAAAGCCATGTCTTGGTCCCATGTGACTCGAATCAAATAGAACAATTGTGGTTCCACTTGGAGAACGAAATAAGTGCTGTTGCGAGTCAACTCGCAATATACGGGAATTTCAGGACCAATTGGTGAGTGCCTGGACCAAATACATCAGACTACCTATCAGCGCTTAGTTGAGTCAATGACTCGCCGGGTTTGTGGGTGAAAAGTGATACTCTACATCATATAAAAAATTCCACAAGCACTGCAACAGTAAAAAACATGGCACATTCTGATTTATAACAGTTGCTAGTGTTACATATAAATAAAGTTTGTGAAACCCCGTTAAAATTAAACTTTTTATCATTGCGTTTGTGTATTGAATTTATAATTGGGATCATATCACCAATGTTGTTGTTGGCGATAACTGGGTAAAGTATATATATGTAATTACCAACTCGTCGTCCCTATTTTCGATTCATATCAAATAAAAGTAAAGATTTTTTAAATTTATTTTTAATAGTATTAAAATTAATTTTTTTATATCTTTAATAGTTTCTTTTCATACTTAGCATGGTGTTCATTTCGTTTCAAAAACTTAATTATGTTGATATTTAAGTGAAGTAATCAAATATGTGTGCATATTAACTTATCTAAAAGCACTCTGTTAAAGGTGATTTTGCAACAATATATTTTTTTATTACAGTAAATGTTTCAGTAACAAGCGAAATCTTAAAATATTTGTGTACTTCGATATTCTTTTTTCTTCAGTATTTCGAAAACTTTGCTAATTAATTTTTAAAAAAAGTATTATATTCGTAAATAATATTATGTATTTTTACGGCATACAAAAACTCGTACGTTAGTGGAGTAATTACGTTTAAATGGTTCACATAAACTGGTTTAATTTTATTTTAATTTACGATGCACTGTGAAGCTGCAACAGAGGTATTGGCGTCGAGCCTCCTAATTTTGAGCCACGGTCACATAAACTGAAACAATTATTTTTCTATAATACATTTTTATTTGACCAATTCTATAAAATTCTATTTATACATATGGTTTTAATCAACAATTGAATGTTGATTAAAACTAGTATGCCTAATTCTATGGCATACTAGTTGAAATACACGTTGTTCTTGATAGAATAGCTGAATTTTTAAGAGAGTAAAACAAAATAAAATGCATTGAAAAATGTAATATAAATTTTTATTCAGTTCACTTATTATTTATCCATAACGCCCTTTAACTCGTTCAGGACCAGTCGATTTTTCCTGTTAAGCCTAACTTTATCTAAAAATTCATATAAAATCATTACTGTAATAGAATATGCTGAAATTTATAGTTTATAATCATTCCAACTTCCATAAGTTCTAAATCCAGATCATACCGGTGTGATCACGGTACTCAGAACGGGAAAATCTCAATTTCACAAATGATACCGTGTTTCCTGAAGTGAGCACATATATGTGATCATAGTCCTGAAGGGGTTAAGCCCTCGCAATGCCCCTTGGTGGTTAATTTCTCCCAAAACTCTTTTGTAGAGGATTTCTATTTTATGAAAGGAACGTGCCTACAGAATTTAAATTCTGTAAGTCTAATAGTTTAATAACGGGAATATTAATCTATAACGCGCCTCTAGAGGGTCGATTCAGGTAAAAATTGGAACTTTCTTCATGGACGGGGGTTAGAGGGCTATTGTACCATAAAACTCCCTTGATAGTATAAAAATAGTATAAAATAAGTCACAAAATAGTATAAAATATCATATTTATAATTATAGAACACTGAATGATGTAAAGCACTTAAAGTATTGTGCCATTAGTTAAGCTTTTAGAAATTAAATGTTTATAACAAAAATCGAATGCTTCACCTACCAAAACTCTGTGGTAAAAAACTATTATCAATAGAATTTTACTAAGAAAATAAAAAAAGGCGTATTTTATCAGATTGCGTCTACCTGGGGAAGAATAAAAATAATTGGTCTCAGAGATAAGTTTTCCTTATTGCATATCAATATCTAGTAAAACTTTTAAAATTAATTTATAGTAGCATACTCAATTTATGTAACTTAATCCTTTCCTAAAATTCAAGAATAAGTAAAAATCAAGCAATAAAAATAAGTACTGTAAAAATGCCTTACTTTTTTAGAATCCAAAATAGTTTGATACCGATTAATATCTATGGTACTTACGTATTGTCGCAACCTATTGACGATATTATCTGAAACGAAGCACATGGTTGCTAATTCAGCACTTACGATATATAGGAAATCAGGATTACCAACTTTGCAAGTTATTAATAGAATTGGCGATTGTTGCGATAGTACGTAAGTACCATATCAATATATATATTTCGTCGTTTATTTTCTAAATAAATAGTTTTTAATCATCGTTAATTAATTATTAATGCTAATTATAATTTTAAATAAAAATTAGTTTGAATTGTACTACATTTATTTAACTTATCTTGCGTAAAACTATATTTTTAATCTTAAAATTTTTAATTTTTATATTATTGCATCATACTGTTAGTTATTTAAAAATTACTTACGTCTAACACCTAATGTACTTTAAATCGTTTTTAAATTTAATGCACTTTTCTCTCTTTTTTTCAACACTTATTTATTAATTCCCAATGTTCTTTTCGTTTTTAATTTTCTCAACAATTTTAAATCTCTAAATAATAAATATAATTAGATTAAATCTCAAGTTGTAAGATTCATGTACGTTTTGAAAAAGTTCTGAAAAAAAAATTCGCTCACAGAAAAACAATGCTGGTAAGAAATATCTGTTTTGCGATCTCAATTGTTGCGTTTGACACTTTACAGAAAGATCTTGAAACGTTTTAGAAATATTGCTTTCTATGCATCATCAGATGCCTCAAAGCGTTTTTTAGAATATCTCGCAAAGATGTCGTTTACATCACTTTATATCCTTTGACAGAATAAAGATATTTTAAAAGGATAAATCAGTGTTATAAATAATGTTTTTGTTTTTGCTAAAAGGTTGAGAAATATGTAAGACATTTAGGCTAAATGAGCGTGGATAATTTTAAGTATTTAATTAAA